>CM060610.1:1641013-1704960 GCA_030578255.1 Tiaroga cobitis
TTCATGTGCCTCATAATCTTGAATTAAAATAACTTTTTGCAGCGATTCTTCTCTTCTCTGATGATGTGTGCGGGGCTATAACCTGTCACTCACATGAGATCAGCCAATAGCAAACCACAACCATCCAATCAACTCCCCACAGACACAATCAAGCCCCGCCCACATGTGTTCTTGTTCCAGAAGCGATTCGCTCGATATACGACACAATAGAGGAGAAAAGACGAGCGCAGCTTCCCTTTCATGCCGACTGTCATGAACAATAATGAAAACACTACATGACAAATATTAGAGCGTTTACTCTTTGACAGAACTCTGTGTAATCTAATCTTATTAAGATTGTCTGGGTTTCATGCATGTAATCACGGTTGACATTAGCAGTTCTCAAAGCTGCGTTTGTAGAACGTCTTAGATCAGTGTTAGGACTTGAAGTGAATGGTTAGGTATTCAATATTTTAAGAGAACTTTCCATGTGATGAATATTGCATTATGCACTGTGTTCTTTCATATTCAGCTGTATTAACTATGAAAATCACTCTAGAACTGCGAGAGAGTTGTGTTTTCTAGAAGTACTCGAAAGCTCCTAAACACAAAAGCTTTAGTCTGCAATTCAGTAATACGAGCTGTAGGAAGTGTGCATGTCTTGATGGTTTTATGTCTGCCGATTTCTAAGACCGGGATGTTCTTGAATGGCACATTTATTTTATCTGGTTAGATTAGGTTAAGGTAAGTGGTGAACTGATATGTTTTTGTGGGTTTTTTTGATGGCCAAATCTAACGCATGCATCACAAAATTGACCGAAACAACCTTTAAGATCCATTGAGAGTCCAATTATAAATTAAGAGTCTTAATTGGTAAAATCATCATATCATTCAAAGGTTTTCTCAGACCTTCACTGCACAGTTGGAGTGATGTTATTTATAAGTATAAGTTAAGTTTTTAATTTAAAGCACTGATAGATTTACTGGAGAATAAGCAAAATGACATAAGATATTAAGTCTGAAAAATGAGTTTTTGCTTAAAACAAGAAGAAATATCTGCCAATGGGGACAACTTGTTTTCCATTAGAATTAGGTTTATTTTTCAGACCCCATTCACAGATGTTTGTTCTCGTTCAAAGCTAAACACAAGACGTAATATCTTACGTCATTATGCTCGTATCTTGATTTAAGAATGTTTGGATATCAGTACTGGAAATAATTAAATTAAATTAAATTCACATTTATTTGTATAGCGCTTTTCACAGCAACACACAGCGTTTCAAAGCAGCTTTACAGAAAATGCATGAGTCCACATTACAGTGTACAGCGATCTGTTATCAGAGGAGGAGACTGTCGGAGTAATGTATTTCAGAAATATACATATACAAAATCACAGTTAGCGAAAAATGTATTAATTAATACATTCATTAGGCATTATTTTAGTGCAGAGGTCTTATTGTTCTCAGACCATTAGGCAACTCTGGATAAAAATAGGCTTTTAATGAATCAGCGGTTGATTCAGATTGTTTTCCCTTAGAATTACGTTTATTTTTTATAAGCCCCATTGGCATATTGTTCTAGTTTTAAGCTAAACAAGCTCAAATATATATATAATGATGAAATATCAGTACTGAAATACTAAGCATCATTTTAGTGCATTTTTTCATTGGAAATTCTGGCTAAATAGGCATCAGTCATCAGGTTGTAATGAATCAGCGGTTGATTCATACACTGGTTCAGACAGTCAGAGAGCAGGAGTAAATCAGGACGGCATGAAGACTGCAGGCGTTCAGCTCTCTGTGGGTTTCTGTCGGGAACACGAGGGGAACGCTGATGGGAAACAGCCTTTTAATCTCAAAACGCACGCTTTCCTGGAGGTCAGACGGGGTCACGGCGGGAGTGCGGAGCGGGAACTCGGGCAGGTGTGTGTGACGGCTTCGAATCAGAGGCTCGTATAAACACCTGGTCAGAAGGTGTGTTTAAGGAATGGTTCCTGTTTTTTAAAGAGGAACATCTGGAATCACTAAAAGCCAATCACACATGCTGAACGACAGATGCAAACTGACAGCTGTGTTTCCCCCGAGTGGATGCGGTTCCCGACACAGTCTGGGATACGTGTGTCTTCAACAATGGAAGAGATAAATTCACTTTTAGATTGGGAACCCTTACTTATTAGTTTAAAGCGTTAGTTCATCTAAAAATGATCTCACCCTCAAGCCATCCCAGGCGTATGTGACTTTCAACTCTATTTTTCACCTTTGTTGTCATTGGGCTTTGGCTTGCACAGTTGGGGACATTTAAAGGATTAGTTCACTTTTAAAAAAACTCTTGCTGATAATTTACTCACCCCAATGTCATCCAAGATGTCCATGTCTTTCTTTCTTCAGTCGAAAAGAAATTAAGGTTTTTGAGGAAAACATTTCTCGATATAATGGACTTCAATGGGGTCCAAACGGTTCAAGGTCCAAATGACAGTTTCAGTGTAGCTTCAAAGGGCTTTAAACGACACCAGACGACGAATAAGGGTCTTATCAAGCGAAACGATCGGTCATTTCAAAAATAAATAAAAAAGATTAGGTTTTATAAGCACAAATGCTCGCCTTGCTCTGTTCTGTGAAGTGCGTTCGTGACGTCACGTAATACGCAATTACGTTGAAAAGGTCGAACAAGACCAGAGCAAGGCGAGCATTTGTGCTTATAAAACCTAAACGTTTTTTATTTATTTTTGAAATGACCGATCGTTTCGCTGTTATTCATCGTCTGGTGTCGTTTAAAGCCCTTTGAAGCTGCACTGAAACTGTCATTTCAACCTTGAACAGTTTGGACCCCATTGAAGTCCATTATATGGAGACACATCCTGGAATTAATTTCTTTTCGACTGAAGAAAGAAAGACATGGACATCTTGGATGACATTGGGGTGAGTAAATTATCAGCAAAAGTTTTTTTTAATGTGAACTAATCCTTTAAATTTAACATTTAATTTAATATTCAACGATATTATTGATCTGCCGATGACATCACCGATGACATCACGGTTTTCTCCAGAGCGGCTATATACGTAAATGAACTAAATAATAACTTTTTTACAACAAAAATGAAGCATCACTGACCTTACTTAAGCTGGACTGTGACGCTATTTTCTTCTAGAAACAAACTTTGTTGCATTATTATTTTCCTGTTATCTCTGTAAAGCTGCTTGACTTTAAAGCTGCCAAACACAATCAGAAGTTATAGATATGGCTCGGGTCCACCAGGCAAGAATGGCAGAGTTTGAATCATACCCACAATATGAGTATATGTTAACCGATTAGTCAACGGATTCAGTCAATCAATCCATAGTTTGTAAAAAAAGGATTCTAAATGAAAACAAACATAACTCATAAAAAAGTGATGAACTTTATTACAAAAAAACAAAACAACCTTACTCATTACTTTGAAAGGGTTAGTTCACCTAAAAATGAAAATTATCTCATAATTTACTCCCCCTCAAGCCATCCTAGGCGTCTGTGACTTTCTTTTTTTTAGCCAGAGTTATATTTAATAACTTCCTTGCTCTTCCAAGCTTTATAAGATTTTGAAGCCAAAAAAGTGCATCCATCCATCATAAAAGTAATCCATACGACTTCAGGGGTTAATAAACGCAAAGCCATGCGTTTCTTTACGAAAAATATCCAAATGTATAACTTTATGAACTGAAATCATGGGCTTCGGGCGAAGGAGTGACCCCTGACCCGACGCATGACCTCTGACTGATGCTTTTGATCACTTTTCCTGTGGCATGCTGTGTTTTAATGTTTTAATACAGCGAGGATTGCTTAGTACGGAAGCCCTGAACCGCAACGTAAAAAAAAAAGTAAAAAAAAAAAAAAAAAACTAACATTTCGAGATTAAAGTCGAAATATTTCGAGAGTAGCCTACGAGAATGCAGTCTTCCGTAGAAGTTGCGTGTGTGCTTGCCATTGTTTCACATTGCCGCCCACACAGGCATTCATAATGGTGCATAGCGAGTGTTTCACACTGTGTGTGTGTGTGTGTGTGTGAACACTTTTCAGACTGGATGGAGATATCCAGCTTTATGAATGATTGAATGAATGATTGAATGAATGAATAAATAAATGAATGAATGAATGAGGCATTTATATAGCGCTTTCATATGTCTACTAAGCCTACACTCAAAGCGCTTTACAATCATATCAGAGAATCTCTCCTCTCAGAGAATTAAATCTGAGGAAATCACGGGATCCGGCCAAATGATTGGATACAGAATGATGCACTTAAAATGTATCCAGAACGTATTTACGGTGAAGAGGGAGACAGAACGGTTACTGTTGTGTTCTCGACCCAGATAGTGTTGGCTAGACGAGCACAAAAACACCTCAAAAACACTGGCACATAAAGTGTGGACCAGATTGTGATCCTCCGGCGGAGTCTGTGCGCTCGTCTATAACGCCATGCTAATTCTTGTTGGTAGATTAGCACCTGTGTAGAATTTAGTTGAAAGCCCAGATAAAAGTAAAAAGCTACTATTTTGTGTTGATCCATGGCAGTTCGACTTCACAAGTACATTTACGGGCTTCCGTAGTTTAGCGCATGATAATAGCAGAAATCACGGTCTGAGGAAATACTTTTTTCAGAACCGATAAATCGGTCGACCTCTATATGAGAAGTGTCCAATTGACACTTCAGTTTAATAGTTTGACGTTATATCATATCGCCAACCTATGGGATCTTGTTTCCGCCACAGAATAAAAAAATAAAAAGGTAATTGCGACTTTTTATCTCACGATTCGAGAAATAAACCCGCAATTCTGACTTTTTTTCTCTGAATTGCATGTTTATTTCTCGCAATTCTGACTTTATATCTCACAATTCTGACTTTATATCTCGCAATTCTGACTTTCTATCTCGCAGTTCTGACTTTCTATCTCACAATTTTGACTTTCTATCTCGCAATTCTGACTTTATATCTCACAATTCTGACTTTATATCTCACAATTCTGACTTTATATCTCACAATTCTGACTTTATATCTCGCAATTCTGACTTTATATCTCGCAATTCTGACTTTCTATCTCACAATTCTGACTTTATATCTCGCAATTCTGACTTTCTATCTCGCAGTTCTGACTTTCTATCTCACAATTCTGACTCTATATCTCACAATTCTGACTTTATATCTCACAATTCTGACTTTATATCTCGCAATTCTGGCTTTATATCTCGCAATTCTGACTTTATATCTCACAATTCTGACTTTATATCTCACAATTCTGACTTTATATCTCACAATTCTGACTTTATACCTCGCAATTCTGACTTTATATCACACAATTCTGACTTTATATCTCACAATTATGACTTTATATCTCACAATTATGACTTTATATCTCACAATTCTGACTTTAATTCTGACTTTATATCTCGGAATTCTGACTTTATATCTCACAATTCTGACTTTATACCTCGCAATTCTGACTTTATATCACACAATTCTGACTTTAATTCTGACTTTATATCTCGCAATTCTGACTTTCTATCTCACAATTCTGACTTTATATCTCGCAATTCTGACTTTCTATCTCACAGTTCTGACTTTCTATCTCACAATTCTGACTCTATATCTCACAATTCTGACTTTATATCTCACAATTCTGACTTTATATCTCGCAATTCTGGCTTTATATCTCGCAATTCTGACTTTATATCTCACAATTCTGACTTTATATCTCACAATTCTGACTTTATATCTCACAATTCTGACTTTATACCTCGCAATTCTGACTTTATATCACACAATTCTGACTTTATATCTCACAATTATGACTTTATATCTCACAATTATGACTTTATATCTCACAATTCTGACTTTAATTCTGACTTTATATCTCGGAATTCTGACTTTATATCTCACAATTCTGACTTTATACCTCGCAATTCTGACTTTATATCACACAATTCTGACTTTATATCTCACAATTATGACTTTATATCTCACAATTATGACTTTATATCTCACAATTATGACTTTAATTCTGACTTTATATCTCGGAATTCTGACTTTATATCTCACAATTCTGACTTTATATCTCGCAATTCTGACTTTATATCTCGCAATTCTGACTTTATATCTCACAATTCTGACTTTATATCTCACAATTCTGACTTTATATCTCACAATTCTGACTTTATATCTCGCAATTCTGACTTTATATCTCGCAATTCTGACTTTATATCACGCAATTCTGACTTTATATCTCACAATTCTGACTTTATATCTCACAATTCTGACTTTATATCTCGCAATTCTGACTTTATATCTCACAATTCTGACTTTATAACTCACAATTCTGACTTTATAACTCACAATTCTGACTTTATATCTCGCAATTCTGACTTTATATCTCGCAATTCTGACTTTATATCTCACAATTCTGACTTTATATCTCACAATTCTGACTTTATAACTCACAATTCTGACTTTATATCTCACAATTCTGACTTTAATTCTGACTTTATATCTCGCAATTCTGACTTTATATCTCGCAATTCTGACTTTATATCTCACAATTCTGACTTTATATCTCACAATTCTGACTTTATATCTCGCAATTCTGACTTTATATCTCACAATTCTGACTTTATATCTCACAATTCTGACTTTCTATCTCGCAATTCTGACTTTCTATCTCGCAATTCTGACTTTATATCTCACAATTCTGACTTTATAACTCACAAACAATTCTGACTTTATATCTCGCAATTCTGACTTTATATCTCACAATTCTGACTTTCTATCTCGCAATTCTGACTTTATATCTCGCAATTCTGACTTTATATCTCACAATTCTGACTTTATAACTCACAAACAATTCTGACTTTATAACTCACAATTCTGACTTTATATCGCGCAATTCTGACTTTATATCTCACAATTCTGACTTTATATCTCACAATTCTGACTTTAATTCTGACTTTATATCTCGCAATTCTGACTTTATATCTCGCAATTCTGACTTTATATCTCACAATTCTGACTTTATATCTCACAATTCTGACTTTATATCTCACAATTCTGACTTTATATCTCGCAATTCTGACTTTGTATCTCGCAATTCTGACTTTCTATCTCACAATTCTGACTTTCTATCTCACAATTCTGACTTTATATCTCGCAATTCTGACTTTATATCTCACAATTCTGACTTTATATCTCACAATTCTGACTTTATATCTCACAATTCTGACTTTATATCTCACAATTCTGACTTTATATCTCACAATTCTGACTTTAATTCTGACTTTATAACTCACAATTCTGACTTTATATCTCGCAATTCTGACTTTATAACTCACAATTCTGACTTTATATCTCACAATTCTGACTTTATAACTCACAATTCTGACTTTATATCTCGCAATTCTGACTTTATATCTCACAATTCTGACTTTATATCTCACAATAATTCTGACTTTATATCTCACAATAATTCTGACTTTATATCTCACAATTCTGACTTTATATCTCACAATTCTGACTTTATATCTCACAATTCTGACTTTAATTCTGACTTTATATCTCGCAATTCTGACTTTATATCTCGCAATTCTGACTTTATATCTCACAATTCTGACTTTATAACTCACAATTCTGACTTTATATCTCACAATTCTGACTTTATATCTCACAATTCTGACTTTATATCTCACAATTCTGACTTTATAACTCACAATTCTGACTTTATATCTCACAATTCTGACTTTATATCTCGCAATTCTGACTTTATATCTCACAATTCTGACTTTATATCTCACAATTCTGACTTTATAACTCACAATTCTGACTTTATATCTCACAATTCTGACTTTAATTCTGACTTTATATCTCGCAATTCTGACTTTATATCTTGCAATTCTGACTTTATATCTCACAATTCTGACTTTATATCTCACAATTCTGACTTTCTATCTCACAATTCTGACTTTCTATCTCACAATTCTGACTTTATATCTCACAATTCTGACTTTATATCTCACAATTCTGGCTTTATATCACGCAATTCTGACTTTATATCTCACAATTCTGACTTTATATCTCACAATTCTGACTTTATATCTCGCAATTCTGACTTTATTTCTCACAATTCTGACTTTATATCTCACAATTCTGACTTTATATCTCGCAATTCTGACTTTCTATCTCGCAATTCTGACTTTCTATCTCGCAATTCTGACTTTATATCTCACAATTCTGACTTTATAACTCACAAACAATTCTGACTTTATATCTCGCAATTCTGACTTTATATCTCACAATTCTGACTTTCTATCTCGCAATTCTGACTTTATATCTCGCAATTCTGACTTTATATCTCACAATTCTGACTTTATAACTCACAAACAATTCTGACTTTATAACTCACAATTCTGACTTTATATCGCGCAATTCTGACTTTATATCTCACAATTCTGACTTTATATCTCACAATTCTGACTTTAATTCTGACTTTATATCTCGCAATTCTGACTTTATATCTCGCAATTCTGACTTTATATCTCACAATTCTGACTTAATATCTCACAATTCTGACTTTATATCTCACAATTCTGACTTTATATCTCGCAATTCTGACTTTATATCTCGCAATTCTGACTTTCTATCTCACAATTCTGACTTTCTATCTCACAATTCTGACTTTATATCTCGCAATTCTGACTTTATATCTCACAATTCTGACTTTATATCTCACAATTCTGACTTTATATCTCACAATTCTGACTTTATATCTCACAATTCTGACTTTAATTCTGACTTTATATCTCACAATTCTGACTTTATATCTCACAATTCTGACTTTATATCTCGCAATTCTGACTTTATATCTCACAATTCTGACTTTATATCTCACAATTCTGACTTTCTATCTCGCAATTCTGACTTTCTATCTCGCAATTCTGACTTTATATCTCACAATTCTGACTTTATAACTCACAAACAATTCTGACTTTATATCTCGCAATTCTGACTTTATATCTCACAATTCTGACTTTCTATCTCGCAATTCTGACTTTATATCTCGCAATTCTGACTTTATATCTCACAATTCTGACTTTATAACTCACAAACAATTCTGACTTTATAACTCACAATTCTGACTTTATATCGCGCAATTCTGACTTTATATCTCACAATTCTGACTTTATATCTCACAATTCTGACTTTAATTCTGACTTTATATCTCGCAATTCTGACTTTATATCTCGCAATTCTGACTTTATATCTCACAATTCTGACTTTATATCTCACAATTCTGACTTTATATCTCACAATTCTGACTTTATATCTCGCAATTCTGACTTTATATCTCGCAATTCTGACTTTCTATCTCACAATTCTGACTTTCTATCTCACAATTCTGACTTTATATCTCGCAATTCTGACTTTATATCTCACAATTCTGACTTTATATCTCACAATTCTGACTTTATATCTCACAATTCTGACTTTATATCTCACAATTCTGACTTTATATCTCACAATTCTGACTTTAATTCTGACTTTATAACTCACAATTCTGACTTTATATCTCGCAATTCTGACTTTATAACTCACAATTCTGACTTTATATCTCACAATTCTGACTTTATAACTCACAATTCTGACTTTATATCTCGCAATTCTGACTGTATATCTCACAATTCTGACTTTATATCTCACAATAATTCTGACTTTATATCTCACAATAATTCTGACTTTATATCTCACAATTCTGACTTTATATCTCACAATTCTGACTTTATATCTCACAATTCTGACTTTAATTCTGACTTTATATCTCGCAATTCTGACTTTATATCTCGCAATTCTGACTTTATATCTCACAATTCTGACTTTATAACTCACAATTCTGACTTTATATCTCACAATTCTGACTTTATATCTCACAATTCTGACTTTATATCTCACAATTCTGACTTTATAACTCACAATTCTGACTTTATATCTCACAATTCTGACTTTATATCTCGCAATTCTGACTTTATATCTCACAATTCTGACTTTATATCTCACAATTCTGACTTTATAACTCACAATTCTGACTTTATATCTCACAATTCTGACTTTAATTCTGACTTTATATCTCGCAATTCTGACTTTATATCTTGCAATTCTGACTTTATATCTCACAATTCTGACTTTATATCTCACAATTCTGACTTTCTATCTCACAATTCTGACTTTCTATCTCACAATTCTGACTTTATATCTCACAATTCTGACTTTATATCTCACAATTCTGGCTTTATATCACGCAATTCTGACTTTATATCTCACAATTCTGACTTTATATCTCACAATTCTGACTTTATATCTCGCAATTCTGACTTTATTTCTCACAATTCTGACTTTATATCTCACAATTCTGACTTTATATCTCGCAATTCTGACTTTCTATCTCGCAATTCTGACTTTCTATCTCGCAATTCTGACTTTATATCTCACAATTCTGACTTTATAACTCACAAACAATTCTGACTTTATATCTCGCAATTCTGACTTTATATCTCACAATTCTGACTTTCTATCTCGCAATTCTGACTTTATATCTCGCAATTCTGACTTTATATCTCACAATTCTGACTTTATAACTCACAAACAATTCTGACTTTATAACTCACAATTCTGACTTTATATCGCGCAATTCTGACTTTATATCTCACAATTCTGACTTTATATCTCACAATTCTGACTTTAATTCTGACTTTATATCTCGCAATTCTGACTTTATATCTCGCAATTCTGACTTTATATCTCACAATTCTGACTTAATATCTCACAATTCTGACTTTATATCTCACAATTCTGACTTTATATCTCGCAATTCTGACTTTATATCTCGCAATTCTGACTTTCTATCTCACAATTCTGACTTTCTATCTCACAATTCTGACTTTATATCTCGCAATTCTGACTTTATATCTCACAATTCTGACTTTATATCTCACAATTCTGACTTTATATCTCACAATTCTGACTTTATATCTCACAATTCTGACTTTAATTCTGACTTTATATCTCGCAATTCTGACTTTATATCTCGCAATTCTGACTTTATATCTCACAAGTCTGACTTTATATCTCACAATTCTGACTTTATATCTCACAATTCTGACTTTATATCTCACAATTCTGACTTTAATTCTGACTTTATAACTCACAATTCTGACTTTATATCTCGCAATTCTGACTTTATAACTCACAATTCTGACTTTATATCTCACAATTCTGACTTTATAACTCACAATTCTGACTTTATATCTCGCAATTCTGACTTTATATCTCACAATTCTGACTTTATATCTCACAATAATTCTGACTTTATATCTCACAATTCTGACTTTATATCTCACAATTCTGACTTTATATCTCACAATTCTGACTTTAATTCTGACTTTATATCTCGCAATTCTGACTTTATATCTCGCAATTCTGACTTTATATCTTGCAATTCTGACTTTATATCTCACAATTCTGACTTTATATCTCACAATTCTGACTTTATATCTCACAATTCTGACTTTCTATCTCACAATTCTGACTTTATATCTCACAATTCTGACTTTATATCTCACAATTCTGGCTTTATATCACGCAATTCTGACTTTATATCTCACAATTCTGACTTTATATCTCACAATTCTGACTTTATATCTCGCAATTCTGACTTTATTTCTCACAATTCTGACTTTATATCTCACAATTCTGACTTTATATCTCGCAATTCTGACTTTCTATCTCGCAATTCTGACTTTCTATCTCGCAATTCTGACTTTATATCTCACAATTCTGACTTTATAACTCACAAACAATTCTGACTTTATATCTCGCAATTCTGACTTTATATCTCACAATTCTGACTTTCTATCTCGCAATTCTGACTTTATATCTCGCAATTCTGACTTTATATCTCACAATTCTGACTTTATAACTCACAAACAATTCTGACTTTATAACTCACAATTCTGACTTTATATCGCGCAATTCTGACTTTATATCTCACAATTCTGACTTTATATCTCACAATTCTGACTTTAATTCTGACTTTATATCTCGCAATTCTGACTTTATATCTCACAATTCTGACTTAATATCTCACAATTCTGACTTTATATCTCACAATTCTGACTTTATATCTCGCAATTCTGACTTTATATCTCGCAATTCTGACTTTCTATCTCACAATTCTGACTTTCTATCTCACAATTCTGACTTTATATCTCGCAATTCTGACTTTATATCTCACAATTCTGACTTTATATCTCACAATTCTGACTTTATATCTCACAATTCTGACTTTATATCTCACAATTCTGACTTTAATTCTGACTTTATATCTCGCAATTCTGACTTTATATCTCGCAATTCTGACTTTATATCTCACAATTCTGACTTTATATCTCACAATTCTGACTTTATATCTCACAATTCTGACTTTTTATCTCACAATTCTGACTTTAATTCTGACTTTATAACTCACAATTCTGACTTTATATCTCGCAATTCTGACTTTATAACTCACAATTCTGACTTTATATCTCACAATTCTGACTTTATAACTCACAATTCTGACTTTATATCTCGCAATTCTGACTTTATATCTCACAATTCTGACTTTATATCTCACAATAATTCTGACTTTATATCTCACAATTCTGACTTTATATCTCACAATTCTGACTTTATATCTCACAATTCTGACTTTAATTCTGACTTTATATCTCGCAATTCTGACTTTATATCTCGCAATTCTGACTTTATATCTCACAATTCTGACTTTATAACTCACAATTCTGACTTTATATCTCACAATTCTGACTTTATATCTCACAATTCTGACTTTATATCTCGCAATTCTGACTTTATATCTCGCAATTCTGACTTTATATCTCACAATTCTGACTTTATAACTCACAATTCTGACTTTATATCTCACAATTCTGACTTTATATCTCACAATTCTGACTTTATATCTCACAATTCTGACTTTAATTCTGACTTTATATCTCGCAATTCTGACTTTATATCTCGCAATTCTGACTTTATATCTCACAATTCTGACTTTATAACTCACAATTCTGACTTTATATCTCACAATTCTGACTTTATATCTCACAATTCTGACTTTATATCTCACAATTCTGACTTTATATCTCACAATTCTGACTTTATATCTCACAATTCTGACTTTAATTCTGACTTTATATCTCGCAATTCTGACTTTATATCTCGCAATTCTGACTTTATATCTCACAATTCTGACTTTATAACTCACAATTCTGACTTTATATCTCACAATTCTGACTTTATATCTCACAATTCTGACTTTATATCTCACAATTCTGACTTTATATCTCGCAATTCTGACTTTATAACTCACAATTCTGACTTTATATCTCACAATTCTGACTTTATAACTCACAATTCTGACTTTATATCTCGCAATTCTGACTTTATATCTCACAATTCTGACTTTATATCTCACAATTCTGACTTTATATCTCACAATTCTGACTTTATATCTCACAATTCTGACTTTAATTCTGACTTTATATCTCGCAATTCTGACTTTATATCTCGCAATTCTGAGTTTATATCTCACAATTCTGACTTTATAACTCACAATTCTGACTTTATATCTCACAATTCTGACTTTATATCTCACAATTCTGACTTTATATCTCACAATTCTGACTTTATATCTCACAATTCTGACTTTAATTCTGACTTTATAACTCACAATTCTGACTTTATATCTCGCAATTCTGACTTTATAACTCACAATTCTGACTTTATATCTCACAATTCTGACTTTATAACTCACAATTCTGACTTTATATCTCGCAATTCTGACTTTATAACTCACAATTCTGACTTTATAACTCACAATTCTGACTTTATATCTCGCAATTCTGACTTTATATCTCGGATTTCTGACTTTATATCTCGCAATTCTGACTTTATATCTCACAATTCTGACTTTATAACTCACAATTCTGACTTTATAACTCACAATTCTGACTTTATATCTCGCAATTCTGACTTTATATCTCGGATTTCTGACTTTATATCTCGCAATTCTGACTTTATATCTCACAATTCTGACTTTATAACTCACAATTCTGACTTTATAACTCACAATTCTGACTTTATATCTCGCAATTCTAACTTTATATCTCGGAATTCTGACTTTATATCTCGCAATTCTGACTTTATATCTCGCAATTCTGACTTTATAACACAATTGCGACTTTATATCACGCAATTGCGACTTTAAATCTCACAATTCTGACTTTATATCACGCAATTGCGACTTTAAAACTCACAATTCTGCTTTTATATCATGCAATTGGCAGATATAAAGTCAGAATTGCGAGATATAAACTCGAAATTGCGTGTTATAAAGTTATCTTTTGAAATGTTTTATTCTGTGGCGGAAACATACCAACTCCTCAGTACGATCAAGAGTAGTAGTGTCATTAGGCTTCGGAAACACTTCTAATGACTTGTTACAAATGTAAAAAGTGTTTAGTTTTGTTTTCATCCACTCATGTTCTTTGCAGCAAACACATTTCTTCTCCAGAAGAGGAGTTTGTACATGTCCAGCAGTTTGAGCGTCTGGCTGCTTGTCTTGTATAAACGCTCCGCTCAGAGCTATTCCGCTTCTCTTGCCCTTGTAAAGCAACCTTAATAAAGTTGAACAGTGCTCAGTTTAAGATCATAGCCAATAACAGCCATGCTATCAAATCCCTTTTCCTGGAAAGAGCATTTTCGAGTGGAGTCTAAACCGGAAAATGGGGGTATTGTGGAGTGTGTTAAAAGCACACAAGTTAAACAATCTCAATGGGTTTTCCTTACATGTCTCGCTTGAGTTAAACTTTCATTATGTAACCCGTGGAAGTGTTTTGACAGGTTGCACTTAATCAGACCGTTAAACATAACGCAGACACGTCCAAACGCCTAAAAATAGCAATGAGGGTAATGCTCAGGATTAACTAGTTCTCGGTAAGGAAGTCCACTTCTAGTACACCCAGGATACACTCCTGAAAACTGGTGTGTGAATGAGGAGCTGTGTGTGGAAAGCTTGCGGGTTTGGCCTAGAGGACCAGCGGTAAACACGTGTGATCGGACAGGTGTCCAGAACGATTAACACTTTGAGACTCGGCTACCAAGAAGACGACGTGCAGACCTAATTTTGTAGTAGGATTTGTGGTGAAGACCAAAGGCACAATTCTTAGTGGTTAATTACAAAGTAGAGTACGCAATTATCCTGCACCTCAACCAAACATTTAAAGCTAAACTGATAGATCAGTTGAAGGAAGCTTCGTTTTGAAAGTTATTTTGTATCTTAGATGTTGTGTATTTGATGCAAAATGTTTCATATTGATACCCGACAGACCATATTAAAGCACCAGCTATACATTGGAAAAAATAATAGATTGCGTTAGGATTTACTTGGAAACGATTTTCACTCAGAAGTTACTAGTAAAGTTACAAATAATTGCACAAAAACGCAAGTATCCCAATGCATTGAGATAAAGGTGAAATTGTGAAGTAGAAAGAGTGCTGAAAAATTGTAATATTTGTTTTATTTACCACTTCCAAAAAATATTTTTTTACATTATAGGACTGAAAAAGATGCATTTTTTTTGGAAGTTGCAGGATGCATGACTGTGTTTTTCAGTGCAATAAATGAACTAGGGTCTTATGAAATATTTTTTATTTATTTATAATTTTTTTACTTATTCATTTATTTGGATTGGACAATGCATATTGATGAACGTACAATGTAAATTGCCGTAAATACGCTGGATTTAGCACAATGCTAATTACCATCCGTAGTCCCAGAATGTAATCAATCAACTGATCAAGTCCAGTGATATCGATTAGTTAAATAGTTTTTCAGAAAATAAAGTTTCTCATGAAAAGAAACCAGAGAGGAATGAATACATTCAACAATCATTCAACTGTTTTCCCAAATTCAGTTTTATTTTTTCCCAAATTCGTTTTTTTTTTCATTGAAATTTTTCTTTATTCTTTTTTGTCTTTTTTCTCCCCCGTTTATATTTTTCTGGACTCCATAAACTCTTGGACTCTTAAATTAAATGTTAGTAGTGAGTGGAGGCGGGGCTCATTTGCATATTCATTGAACTGCGCATACTAAATGAGGCAAGGGTGTCGAGTTACATTCACGATATTTTAAGACATGATTGTTTTTTTCAAAGGAAAAAAACGCTTAAATATGTAATCTTGGTGATCAAAGATGAGTTTTAAGGGATAAAATGATTGACTACAGGAGGACTTCAAATCTCTTTTACTATAATAATAACAGTCAGCATCCCTCCGTCTTCCTCATTATATCTTATGACTAGGTGATGATCTTTCTTGTGTGATCTTTGTTCTGCCATGTCATATGCTCTTTCTGGACTGGAGATTACCAAGTAGCATTTGATTCCTCAAGAGCTCTTTAATGCTGTGTTTTCAGAAAACGCTCATTTTATTTGAGAATCAGAAGGTCAGCTATAAGCATCATGCAATGCAGCATTTTCTGCCCTGGTTGTGGGAGTGTGTGTGTGATTGCAGATGCATGCGATATCAGCTGTGAGATGAAAGTGAGCGCTGGTGTTTCCCTGTGGGCATCAAGCCCAGCCATGCCATTGGAGTTCCCTCTTGAAAAGCCGCCAAAACGTCAGCATTAATGAACAACGTGCTCTCCCACATCCTCCTACACACACACACACACACACTCATGCACGTTAAGCAATCAGCATCGTGCGTCATGCGAATTTGAAGAGACGTGCTGTTTTTTTGTTGTATTTTTGTAGTTATGTGATGTTTTGAAATATTTGCGTAAATGATTGTGTGTGTGTGTGTGTGTGTGTGTTGACTCTCTGTAAGTCTTATCTCACTCTATCAATAAGATATGATTAAGCGATTGTTATTGTTGTCCGGATTCGTTTAATACTAAATATACGTGTGTTGACACAGTTTCAACACAAATTACGAAATATTTTGAAAGTACATCAAGTTGCTATCTCTGTCCCAAAACTTAGCGAGTCGCTTGTTGATCTGTGGACATGCATTCCTCATGGTTTCTTTATTTTCTGAAACAGGGTAAAACTATTTAACTAATCGATTTTACACCGTACTTCATCAGTTGATTGATTACATTAAGAATCGCAAACATTTTTTGTGTCACAATTTTACAAGTAAATGTTATGTTTAAATATGGCATTATTTCATTAAAGCTACACTGTGTAACTTTTTTTGTTTATTCTTAGCTAAAAACACTTAGTTCTTTCAAAAATATATGTGCTCATTAATGTATATTTACTTCGTTCAAGTAATAAAGTATTCTCGTGAGTGTATAATATGCCATTGAAAATACATACGGGTGAGGGGTTCTAATGTCGGTCGCCATGTTGCCCCTCCATCTTGAAAGTACATTAGCCAAAGAGGGACATCAAGCTTCGCCTTTCGCGTTTTAACACTCGATGGCACCGTGTCGAGGAGGTCGTACTGGAAGCCATGTTAATCTTGGACTTCATTGGCCACCGTAGGAGTTAAAACGAAATCGAAATTGAGAGGAACAGAAACTAATATTCACTGGATGGTCACATACCTTTTCACCGCTAGATGGGGGTAAAAATCACACAGTGTAGCTTTAAATTTGCACACATTTCCAGAACAGAAATCTGAGCATTGTAGAAAGCCAGGTTGTAAATTCTTGTTTTATTTTGTTAGTAAAGGTTTTTACCGAATGGATCTTGGATTTCTCTTTTCAACACAACAGACAGAAAAAAAAAATGTTAGGAATAAAATGTTAACAAACCTTCACTATGAAGGTATTATGAAAATTATGAATGAAACTATTAAGTTTGCTGTATGTAAAGCTGCTGAATCGGAGATTTTTGCCAAAATAGCCAAATAGCACAAAATCTGAAAAACAATGGTTTTTCAGTGTCTCGCCTTAAAGGTACAGTTCACCCCAAAATGAAAATTAAGTCATTATTTACTCACCCTGGTGTTGTTCTAATGCAATACGGCCTTTATTTCCAATTGCTTGAAATATGACTGAAATAACTACAAAAAAAGGAAAATACAGTTCAGTGCAACATGCACATCATATAAGCTACTTAAAATTATAACGAAAAAATGATAATTGTGTGTTTGGGACGTGGCTTTTAATGGTGAGACTTTTGTTTTGGTAATCAGGCTCTCAAAATTTATATAAAAATTTGGATTTAGATTTATCGGCCAATATATCGGTTATCGGCTTTCAAATATGAAGAATTATCGGTTATCGGTATCGGCTAAAATGTTCATATTGGTGCATTTTAGGGTGAACTATCCCTTTAAGACATCAGTCAACACTATTTCAGTTACTTTTAGTTCAACAGCATCTTCTTTAGATCACTACATTTAGCTTTTTTTCTTTCATGCTTCATTTAGCTTTGTGTCCTTTGTGATTGGCCCCTAACAAGTTTCTGAAGAACGCTCTGGTAAAGCTATAAGCTACGACTTAGTGAATTGTATACACATATTTCGACATGTTGGACGTGATCAATCATTTAGTCACCAATAAGCACGTGTCAGTTTGCATAAGTCTTGTACATCAGGTCAGTCGGAAAGTGATGGTCATCGTTTTCCGTGAGTCAGGCATGACCGTAACGCAGGGTCAAGTCATTACAACAACAGAAAGGGCACGTTGTCCCTCAGGTGTCCCGAGTTAAACAGAAGCGAAAGAATTCTGTTTGTCTATGTAAAGCAAAGTCCAGAAGTGCTTTAGTGAGGGTGGTGAAAGTTTCAGGAGTCAATCTAGGACAGGCAGGGTCATCGGGGTTCACCGCCAACACGCACTCAAACTCTTCAACTCGTTCAAGAGCCGCAGATAACATCGTCCCTTCTCTCTAAATCATTTAACTGCTGAGTTTTGAATCTTCGGGAATGTGTAAGATTATCTAAGCTGTATATCTTCAAGCCAAAGCAGGGCCGTTATGCTCACCCCAAGGCACCTTTCTTACACGGTGAACCGCCCTTTGACGGAAAGACCTCTGTCTTTTATCATGCAGTATCTTATTATATTGTCATGAACAGGTGCTGTCATGAACATACTATTTCTGGCGTCTAACTCCAGGGTCATTCTCAAGAAAAGGTTTTTTTTTTTTTTTGCTCAGAAGATCAGTTGATTGTTTTTTTTTTTAATAATACATTTTCATGAACAATAATATATTTTCAAAATTATACATTTCATAATATGTATTCTCTCACCTCATGCCCAAAATATCTGTCAAAGACCACCAGTGACAGCATTCATTTTATTTCATTCATTTTCATTTTAGTCAGCATTTTATTCATTTTCATTTTATCCCTAGGGTTTTTAATGTTCTTTTTTTCAAATAATAACAATAAGCAATGCATTCGTTTAATAATAATTAGTCATTTTTAAGGGTTGTTTTTTATCTATCTAATAATATTCAGTATGTTGTTAGGCCTAAGTATATTAATTCTATGCCACACATAGTAAACAAATGGCACAAATGGCTGGTTTGCAGAGAATGAGCGTTGAATATCCCTTTAAGCTTGTTTAGATAATCCAATAACTGATGCTAACGTAAAGGGGGATGGAAAGTGTCAAGACAGCAGGTCAGATAAGTTGAAATAATTGTGATCATCTTGTCCAGTCATTTACACATATGACAATTTTACTGCTTTGCTGTTATTCTAAATACGTTTATGTGTTTAGGTGTTTGTAGTGTGTTGCTATGCAGTTGCTGTGGTTTAAGCGTTTGTAGTGTGTTGCTATGCAGTTTCTAATGTCTTTTAGGTGTTTCTATGCAGTTGCTATGGTGTCTAGTTGTTTTAGTGTGTTGCTATGCAGTTGCTATGGTGTCTATATGTTTAGTGTGTTGTTATGTAGTTGCTATGGTGTTTAGCGTGTTTAGTGTGTTGCTGTGCAGTTTCTAAGGTGTTTTATGTGTTTCTATGCAGTTGCTATGGTGTCAAGGTGTTTTAGTGTGTTGCTATGCAGTTGCTATGGTGTTTAAGTGTCTGTAGTGTGTTGCTATGCAGTTTCTGTGTTTTAGGTGTGTTAGTTTGTTTCTAGGCAGTTTCTATGTTGTTTAGGTGTTTGCAGTGTGTTGCTCTACAGTTGCTATGGTGTTTTGATCTTTGTAGTGTGTTGCTATGCAGTTGCTGTGGTTTAAGCGTTTGTAGTGTGTTGCTATGCAGTTTCTAATGTCTTTTAGGTGTTTCTATGCAGTTGCTATGGTGTCTAGTTGTTTTAGTGTGTTGCTATGCAGTTGCTATGGTGTCTATATGTTTAGTGTGTTGCTATGTAGTTGCTATGGTGTTTAGCGTGTTTAGTGTGTTGCTGTGCAGTTTCTAAGGTGTTTTATGTGTTTCTATGCAGTTGCTATGGTGTCAAGGTGTTTTAGTGTGTTGCTATGCAGTTGCTATGGTGTTTAAGTGTCTGTAGTGTGTTGCTATGCAGTTTCTGTGTTTTAGGTGTGTTAGTTTGTTTCTAGGCAGTTTCTATGTTGTTTAGGTGTTTGCAGTGTGTTGCTCTACAGTTGCTATGGTGTTTAGATGTTTGTAGTGTGTTGCTATGCAGTTGCTGTGGTTTAAGCGTTTGTAGTGTGTTGCTATGCAGTTTCTAATGTCTTTTAGGTGTTTCTATGCAGTTGCTATGGTGTCTAGTTGTTTTAGTGTGTTGCTATGTAGTTGCTATGGTGTCTAGTTGTTTTAGTGTGTTGCTATGTAGTTGCTATGGTGTTTAGCGTGTTTAGTGTGTTGCTATGCAGTTTCTAATGTCTTTTAGGTGTTTCTATGCAGTTGCTATGGTGTCTAGTTGTTTTAGTGTGTTGCTATGTAGTTGCTATGGTGTTTAGCGTGTTTAGTGTGTTGCTGTGCAGTTTCTAAGGTGTTTTATGTGTTTATATGCAGTTGCTATGGTGTCAAGGTGTTTAGTGTGTTGCTATGCAGTTGCTATGGTGTTTTAGTGTGTTGCTGTGCAGTTTCTACAGTGTTTTAGGTGTGTTAGTGTGTTTCTATGCAATTGCTATGGTGTTTAGGTGTTTGTACTGTGTTGCTATGCAGTTTCTAATGTCTTTTAGGTGTTTCTATGCAGTTGCTATGGTGTCTGGTTGTTTTAGTGTGTTTCTATGCAGTTGCTATGGTGTCTGTGTTTGGTGTGTTGCTATGTAGTTGCTATGGTGTTTAGCGTGTTTAGTGTGTTGCTGTGCAGTTTCTAAGGTGTTTTATGTGTTTATATGCAGTTGCTATGGTGTCAAGGTGTTTAGTGTGTTGCTATGCAGTTGCTATGGTGTTTTAGTGTGTTGCTGTGCAGTTTCTACAGTGTTTTAGGTGTGTTAGTGTGTTTCTATGCAATTGCTATGGTGTTTAGGTGTTTGTAGTGTGTTGCTATGCAGTTTCTACAGTGTTTTAGCTGTTTTAGTGTGTTGCTATGCAGTTGCTGTGGTTTAAGTGTTTGTAGTGTGTTGCTATGCTGTTTCTAATGTGTTTTAGGTGTGTTTCTATGCAGGTCCTATGGTGTCTAGGTGTTTTAGTGTGTTGCTGTGCAGTTTCTACGGGGTCTTAGGTGTGTTATTGTGTTTCTATGCAGTTGTTATGGTGTTTAATTGTTTGTAGTGTGTTGCGATGTAGTTTCTACGGTGTTTTAGGTATTTTAGTGTGTTGCTATGCAGTTTCTAAAGTGTTTAGGTGTATTTATATCCAGATGCTATGGTGTTTAGGTGTTTTAGTGTGCTGCTATGCAGTTTCTACAGTGTTTAGGTGTGTTTCTATGCAGTTGCTATGGTGTTTAGGTGTTTTAGTGTGTTGCTATGCAGTTGCTGACATTTAAGTGTTTGTAGTGTGTTGCTATGCAGTTTCTAATGTGTTTTAGGTTTTTCTATGCAGTTGATATGGTGTCTTGATGTTTAGTGTGTTGCTATGCAGTTGCTACTGTTTTTTAGGTGTTAGTGTTTTTTATGTAGTTTCTATGGTGTTTAGGTGTTTTAGTGTGTTGCTGCAGTTGCTATGTTGTTTAAGTGTTTTATAGTGTTGCTATGCAGTTTCCAAGGTGTTTTAAATGGTTTAGTGTGTTTCTATGCAATTGATATGGTCTTTAGGTGTGTGTGTGTGTGTGTTTCTATGAGGCTCTCTGATATCCTGATCTCTTGATATGGATTGGGTTCCTTCAATGTAAGTCTGTGAGGGTTTGTTCAAATCGCTGTGACATTAACTAGCCTATGTGCAATAGTAACAGTGATGCTTGACTTAGCAGAAATCACATATACACCTTGAATGCTCAACAAATCACTTAAGATAAAAGCATCTTCCAAATAAAAAAAAAGTATCTTTTTTTAGCATCAACATTACATTTGCTAAGTAAGTAGTAACTCAGACGTTCAAAGGAGAAAGTCGTGACTGACGATTTCTGAACCCCTGCGGCGCCAGAGTGCAATCTAGGACACAGCGTTGCAAGCGCGTTACAGTCCAATCAGGGCTCTTTCCTTTTGTGCAGTTGCTTTTTCTTTATTATGCTGTTTACACAGGCAGCTTTCTGGCAGCGGATCCTCCTGTGCTCAGATCTGGTACGCAAAACCCCCATCCTTTCTCTTCAGACGCGCTCGCAACAGGGTTTCTTCTCCACCAGTGGCTGTGAAGCTGTCCTCAGTCAAGGTTGATTACGTAATATCAAAGAGCTGACGCTAGGAACCAAGCTGCGTTTTTATTTTGACACAGAACGACCTAAATTCACCCCGCGCTGCAGAACGAGGCAGTGCAAATCGGGTTATGTAAGGTCAGACAGTCATCTATTAAGAGGTTTCAGGGGTGTAACTTGTTTTAACGTTCCTGGGCCAAAATCCACCACAGTATTTATAGGACGATTTACAACATTTGAAAGGCTGCTTGCTCAAATACAATAAAATAAAAAACCCCATCTTGTTGTGCAGTCTGAGTCTCCATCTAAGAGCTTTTTCCTAAAAAGAAAACTCATTTATAATCTTTCTTTACAGGGGTTGCCAACAATGTTTTCCGGCTGTCGGTCATGCACCATTTTTACTCTTCACTCTTTCATCAGCTTTAAGTTACGAATTTGCAAAATTCCCGGGATTACAAGGACCCAAGAAGTCTGATGGCCTCTTCCCGGAAGATCTGGGATTTGCATTTAGATCATTCAGATTAAATTGAGATTAGCTAATCGCGTACTAAAGAGATCTAAATCGATAGAATACTAAATCGAATTTAAAGACAGTTAATTAGTGGCGCAAGTTCACAATTAAGGCCGGGTTCACACCAAGAGCGATAACTATAACTATATTAGCGTCCATACCAGCAGACAATATCTTTCTGATTATTATAAGTGCTGCAGTTTTGTCATCTGTCACTTTAAATGCTCGAGCTCTGAAAGCAGGGTGGATTCTGATTGGCTGTCAGTATTTTTATCTTTCATTAGCTGGAAAAATTCACTCTGATTCCAATGATGATGTTTCTCTGTGCCGACTAAATTCAGAACTATATATTTATCGTAATTAGCGTCAACGAGCATTTAAACTCTACACTATTACTTGTTAAACTACACTGTAAAAAATGATAATTGGAGTACGTTACTATAGAACTACTATTTCAGTTTTTTATCTTTTAATTCAACGGGTGTTACTTGCCGTTTCTTTGTAATTCTTTGTGAAATTTACAAATTTTACTAAACTGATATTTATCGGCGATACCGATATTTGTCACTTTCTCTTTCATTTGAGCTTTTCTCATTAAAATAGATTAGTGTTTTAACGTTTAAAATTAGCAAGGTTCAAAAACACATGCATTTATTGCTGCGTCATCAAATAATTTCTATTGAACATTCATTGTATTCATTTAACATTCAAGAGACCTAAAGATATACATTTCAAGAGATGAAATAAACAGTGCTTTTCAGGTACAGAAATAAAGTAATCAAATGTAAAATAGATTCTGCACTGTATACATCAAATTGATCCTTATTAAAATTACAAAAGTTATTCAGTCAAGAGTAGTGAACGATTTTTGTTGTTTGATTAACATCAGGATTATTTGGCCGCTGTCACTTTAAGAGCGAATGCACGGATCCAATATACTGTTACACAAGCGTTTTATTCTTCCACTGTTTACATTCAATTATTTTAAGTTGGTACGGCTTAAAAACACGTGCAAAGATAAACTTTCGTGAAGATGCAGCTCTGGACAGTAACGGTTCTGTCAATTGTCCCGAGCGTCGCTCCTTATTGTCCAGCCCTGTTGTATTTTATGCAGATTTTATTTTGTTTTAGCATGTATTTAATTCACTCGGAGAAAAACGTTGGATTATGCAACAGACATTAACTCAGTGCCTTTGCAGTTAATTAATAAACCATCGGTTTGTTATTTCAGGCTTTTTCACGCTATAACCGATATGCAGATGTATAAATTGATAAAAAATCAGCCGATAAATATTGGCGGGGATACACTGTTACGTCTCTAAAATTTACTAGTAATTTCTGAATGAAAAGTGATTTTTTTTCAGTGCACAGCTAGATATCAAAATTAAACATTTCTTATCAAATTCACAACATCTAAAATACAAAAAAAAGCATTATCTTTAATTGAATACTAAAAAACAACCAAAAATCTGCAAAGTTTTTTTTTTTTTTTAAGTAATATTTACAGTTTTTGCTGTATTTTATCTATATTGCTAGGACACTGTACATGCATACTACATTAATATTATTCTTACTTGTATTGTTTTGTAATATACTAGTATGTTTGGAAGCAACCATTTATAATCCTTTTTTTTTTCATTTGTTTTTGTTGTTGTTGAATCAGAGAGTAAGAAATACCTCTGCTTAATTCCATCCATATTTCTCGTTCTATATGTCGAAGCAAACACTGTATTGTCTTTCTTTTATTATCTCTCTGGTGGGAAAAACATCAATAAAAAGAGTTAAACTAAAATATGTTTTTCATCAATTTACAAGAGTGAAAGTTCTACACCTTTTTTTAATGCTTACAGCATTTATGCTCCAGATAACCTGGTTAAAAAGTGTTATATTTTTGAATCTCTTTTTTTGCAGTGTGTGAGATTGTGGTTGAAATGGGCACTGCAGTCCAAACTCAAAATATCCGAGATGGTGGTTTCCCCGGCCCCGCCTCCCCAGACTCGCCGCTCACGACGGTTGCCAGATTGAGGACACACAACAGGAACGAGCGCAATTGACAATGGAATACGAGGAGACTTTTACGTTTTAATATGCTCCCGTTCATAGAGATTTTTAGATGGGTGCATCTTTTTTAATCATTTTAGGTTGAGTAGAATCTGCGATCTCTGACCCAGTTTGTTCGTCGGCTGCAATACGCTGTGTTTTCCAACAACTGGCAACCTGAGGTGGCGAAATATTATTGGGTAAATTGGAAACGTGCGATATCACACAGACCAAAACAAAAACAAATATTACAATACGTAACGCACATTTCAAAGTAAAATAACTCACTGTTGAAGATTTTCTCAGAGAAAATATCTGCAAACAAATGATGGTATTCTTATGCGTTTGTACAGTCAAAAACTTACATATAGCGCCTTTAAAAGTCACTGTTAGCACGTCAGAAGCTGTGTATGCATGCCCTGGCAATCAGCTACAACAGTAGTTCCCAACATTTTTTTGTCTGAGACCCCCTTTTTCCCAAAAAAATATTTTAGGGCCCCCCTTCACATTTAATGATATTATCGCTCTCGTAAGCTTGCAGCAAGGATGACAAAATATATATATATTTTTTAAACAAACGGTATGTTTATGCACAAATAATAGCCTATAATATTGAATACAATAATAAAAACATCAGTAGGACCTTTGTAATTTAAAAACGTAAGCCTAGGAGAAGCCTATAAATTGGCCCTATTTGAAATGCAAAAACAAAAATATTCACACTGGTGTGTAGGTAAAAAAAAGGAAGAATAGGCCTATAGGCTATTGCTAAATGACTGTTGTCTGGGGCCTCAATACTTGCATGTTGTTTGTGAGGCTTTATCAATGTGAGGCTTTATTTTTTATGCTTTTGGCGCTATAGCGAGCGATAATAAACTTGCGTTTATAAACAGAATAATGCGTCTTTCGGAAGAACATTGTAGCCGGAACTACTTCTCTCTGTGTACGTCTATGACGAGTCACGCGGGTACTGATACTCCGCAGCGGCAGCGATCCGAACCCGTGTAAAATAGTCCCAATGTAAACACTTATTATAGGTGTACCATAGTGGTTCAGGATAAGACAAAAACACGGATTGGAAAATGGATTCGTGATGAACTCGCTCATTATATACATTTTGTAAATTTTGCCATAGCGCCTGTCACCGAATGTTGACTGTCCGAGTGAGTGGAGGGGGCGTGGCTTAGCCATAGGTCAATTATCTAATCAACCAATCACATGGCAGTTGCTTCAATGCATTTAGGGGTGTGGTCCTGGTCAAGACAATCTCCTGAACTCCAAACTGAATGTCAGAATGGGAAAGAAAGCTGATTTAAGCAATTTTGAGCGTGGCATGGTTGTTGATCCCAGACGGGCCGGTCTGAGTATTTCACAATCTGCTCAGTTACTGGGATTTTTTTATGCACAACCATTTCTAGGGTTTACAAAGAATGGTGTGAAAAGGGAAAAAACATTCAGTATGCGGCAGTCCTGTGGGCGAAAATGCCTTGTTGATGCTAGAGGTCAGAGGAGAATGGGCCGACTGATTCAAGCTGATAGTAGAGCAACTTTGACTAAAATAACCACTCGTTACAACCGAGGTATGCAGCAAAGCATTTGTGAAGCCACAACACGCACAACCTTGAGGCGGATGGGCTACAACAGCAGAAGACCCCACCGGGTACCACTCATCTCCACTACAAATAGGAAAAAGAGGCTACAATTTGCAAGAGCTCACCAAAATTGGACAGTTGAAGACTGGAAAAATGTTGCCTGGTCTGATGAGTCTCGATTTCTGTTGAGACATTCAGATGGTAGAGTCAGAATTTGGCGTAAACAGAATGAGAACATGGATCCATCATGCCTTGTTACCACTGTGCAGGCTGGTGGTGGTGGTGTAATGGTGTGGGGGATGTTTTCTTGGCACACTTTAGGCCCCTTAGTGCCAATTGGGCATCGTTTAAATGCCACGGCCTACCTGAGCATTGTTTCTGACCATGTCCATCCCTTTATGGCCACCATGTACCCATCCTCTGATGGCTACTTCCAGCCGGATAATGCACCATGTCACAAAGCTTGAATCATTTCAAATTGGTTTCTTGAACATGACAGTGAGTTCACTGTACTAAAATGGCCCCCACAGTCACCAGATCTGAACCCAATAGAGCATCTTTGGGATGTGGTGGAACGGGAGCTTCGTGCCCTGGATGTGCATCCCACAAATCTCCATCAACTGCAAGATGCTATCCTATCAATATGGGCCAACATTTCTAAAGAATGGTTTCAGCACCTTGTTGAATCAATGCCATGTAGAATTAAGGCAGTTCTGAAGGCGAAAGGGGGTCAAACACAGTATTAGTATGGTGTTCCTAATAATCCTTTAGGTGAGTGTATATATATATATATATATTTATACATAATTTATATTATGTATAGATTATAAATATTGTATTTATAAATAAAACATCTTTCTTAAATATATACATGCATGTGTGTGTATTTATATATACAAAATAATTATACACAGCTCACACATATATTATGTAAACACAACTTTTATTTTGGATGCGATCAATCACCATTAATCGTTGCCCAGCGCTAATTAAAACCGTATCATGTCATATTCTAAGAGCATTTCTTGAGCAAAGATAATTTAAGCTCACCGCTGTTCATGAAAACTCATGAAATAGCCCTGAAAATGAGCCTTGTTCTTAATAATATTATGCTTTTCATCTCGTGCTCAAGTAGGTGAAAGGTGGCCCTCATTGTAAATATAAATGTAAATGTAAAATACTGCACAGTAAATTGCACTGTTAAAGTCTTGTTGTGGAAAATATCTCGCCAGATCTTGGAAAGGCCCCAAATGAAATATGTGCGAGCAGTTTAATTCAATGCCATTTTGGCATCCATGCATACATTTGGCATATATGCCCTCGCAGACTCTCCAGGACACGCTTTGTTGTGAAAAATATTTATTGTTTTGTACTGTGTGTCATCTATTGAAATTTATGGGGCCTGAATTTCCCAATGCTTTCACAAGCCCAGACCCAGTGTGGCTGGATCCCAAGATCACGGCGGGACCCTTAATTGCATCTTTCTTTTTGACTGATTTCCCAGAGCTTCCCAGCATTTTACGACTTTGCTCCCTCTTTCTAGGGATGGAGTGCATGTTTTGGCAGCGCTGCGCCACATATGCTCTCCGCTCCTCCGTGCTGACAGTATTTCTGTATTTCTGACAGTATTACTGCTCTTGTGGATGCATCAGAGGAAGCCATCTTGGTAGTTTGTTTGCATATTTCATATTCAGAAACAAAAAAGTAAAAAAAAAATAATGTTTAATAATAATTGCTTTGATTGCTCTTGTGTAATTTGATTTAGCTTTATGAAATGTTGGGTGCTCTTCAAGACTTGACCAACAATACTTCTGGGAAGGAGCTTGTTTTCATTGGAGATGGAGTGAAAGACGGAGCAAAAGAGCTGCTCGATTCTGGATAAACTGAGAATCACAATTTTTGTTTAAAACAGAGATCACCATTCTCCCACGATTCTGAATAGACATCTGAACAAAATCACAAGTAATTGAGCTGCTTTCTATTTTTTTTTTAAATGATTTATTTAAAAAAAAAAGTTTGAGTGAATGATTTAATGACTCACTCATAAACACTTCATTTGTTTCATAACTGGATGAATCAGTGTTTTTGAATGAATCTCTTGAATGAATGGTTCAATGACTCACTCATAAAGAGTTCAATTGTTTCATAACTGGATGAATCAGTGTTTTTGAATGAATCTCTTGAATGAATGGTTCAATGACTCACTCATAAAGAGTTCAATTGTTTCATAACTGGATGAATCAGTGTTTTTGAATGAATCTCTTGAATGAATGGTTCAATGACTCACTCATAAAGAGTTCAATTGTTTCATAACTGGATGAATCAGTGTTTTTAAATGAATCTCTTGAATGAATGATTCAATGACTCGCTCATAAAGAGTTCTCTTGTTTCATTACTGAATGAATCAGTGTTTTTGAACGAATCTCTTGAGTGAATGATTCAATGACAAACACACGTTTAACAGTGTCTTGTCTCCACCTACTGGTGTAACGATGTAATGATACAATCTTTATTAAAAGCGTCAAGTTACTTTTTCAAAAGGTGATTTACTCTATTTTGATCACTCCCGTAGACAGTGTTCATATATGAACTATAAACTTTTACCCAGTATTTCTGTGATAATCAAAATGATCTTAAGACAGAAATAATGAAACTGTGTGGTTGAAAAGACTGTTTGTGAAGCTGTCTCATATCTGTACATGACAACGGCTCTCTCTGGATCAGGACACAGATCTGAATGTGATCATATTTATCAAAGCTTTAATAGACAGAGTCGAATCACCGTCGTTTTAGGAATAAGATTACGTGGGTGTTTGAATTTGAGATTTTAATGATTAATTGAGCAGCTAGCGTCCGGCAATTCATTTCTCTGTGCAATTTTTAAATTGATGGTCTATGTACACATTTACCACTGCGTTTAAAAGATGCCCAAATATAAAATTTGTCACGTTCGGATACAGAGGATGAACCCAATCGCAAACAGGATGTTTGACAAATAGCTTATTTACAAAAACAAAACCCACGAGGGGGCAAAACATAGACAGGACACGAAGAGAATAAACTAGACTATAACTAACAAACTAGACAATACTCTGGAACAGGATACTCACAAGATATCACAAGGTCTCAAAAACTCACAATGATCACACAGAGGTAAGGATCACAATGAACCGACACGAGACAGCAAACACAAGGAGATTAAAGGGATAGTTCACTTTGAAATTAATTTTTGATATGTTTTAGCTTACCTCCAGTGCATCCAAGATGTAGGTGTCTTTGTTTCCACAGTATCTTCAATTTTGATAATTTTAGGTAAAACCGTTGTTGTCTGTCAGTCATACAATGGAGGTGAAGGGGGTCCAACTCAAAGAGCAGTCAAAATTAAACATTATTTAATGACTCGTAAATGTAAGTACACATTGATGCCCTAAGACACGAAACGAGTGGTTTTTGTGAGAAAACGAACAGTATTTATATCTTTTTTAGCTCGTGTAAGCATATCCATGTCCAACTGATCTGAGAGCAGGGCGCTTCGGTCTGCGCATGCGTACAGCGTTCGCCGGAATGCCCCGGAAGGGCTCCCTCGCGCGTGTTTACGTCACTCATTGTTTATGCAGAGATTTCGGAAGTTTTACCTTACACTGTGAAGATCTAAACATATTTAGATATACAGGATCGCAATGGAAGACGATTTCTATATACCAACAGACAACGTTGATTTTTTTTCACAACCTTATTTATTTGAACACAACCGGGGCATTCCGGCGAACGCTGTACGCATGCGCAGACCGAAGCGCCCTGCTCTCAGATCAGTTGGACATGGATATGCTTACACGAGCTAAAAAAGATATAAATACTGTTCGTTTTCTCACAAAAACCACTCGTTTCGTGTCTTAGGGCATCAATGTGTACTTACATTTACGAGTCATTAAATAATGTTTAATTTTGACTGCTCTTTGAGTTGGACCCCCTTCACCTCCATTGTATGACTGACAGACAACAACGGTTTTACCTAAAATTATCAAAATTGAAGATACTGTGGAAACAAAGACACCTACATCTTGGATGCACTGGAGGTAAGCTAAAACATATCAAAAATTAATTTCAAAGTGAACTATCCCTTTAAATAGGGAACCAATGAAGGGAACAGGTGATACTAACTAGACAATCATGACAAACGAGGAAACAAGGGGGCGGGGTTAAGTAACGAGACACACAAGAACATGGCCCAAACCAAGGACCATGTGTTGTACACAAACATGGGTCTGCCATGATCCTGTCACAAAACTAGAGAACTCAAGGACAGGATCATGACAAAATTAGTTTTGGTTTTGACACACAGAGAGTGCATCGAATCAATCCAGGTTTTAAATCAGTTGACCAATCAGATTTATGAATGTATTACATTTGGATGCCCTTCGTCCAGCTGTTTTTTCTCCAGATGCATCACTTGTGAACGCTCCCATAAGGCCTGAAACATACAACTGTGCAAACGCAGACTGGAAAGGATTGGTCAATGCACGTGCATTTCTGACAAAGCATTATGAATGGAGTGCTGATGCATTTTAGAAACAGAATAACATGCAAAAACCAAGCATGAGAGTGTTTGACATACTTGTGTAGAGTTGCACGTGTGGCTGTGCAAACCAAAGCTGGAGCAGAAAACGAGCGCTTCGCCCAAACATTACACGCATTTTATTAGAGAGAACAGAAAGCATTTCAACACGTAAGGATTAATATCTAGACTGACGTAGGCTACATCAGAGGTCTTAAATATTACCATGTGTGCCGCCTTGCAGCTTTGTTTGTGTTGCCCTACAAACAATTGTGTGCATTCTTGTTTTTTTGACGCTGGTGTCATTAATTTGGACCTCACCAGACGCTTCAGATGAAATCTTGTTAAAAGCCCTATCAACGTTTTTCCCTCTGTTATTTGTACAAGCGTGTTCCAGAGCCGCTCGCAGTGAAGTGAGGACACGCTGATGATGGATCTCAGCTCTGGGTGGCGCGTTTCAAACGTGCGCATGTCATTATCCATTTTCACAATGTGCTTTTATAATGATCTCCTTGTGTTTTGAAGACTGGTTGACGATTGCTTCAGGGATAGAAGCTTTTTTAAGGATCAGGCGTATCTTACTGTGCGACTCTTAAGCCTCTTAGATCTAAATACATTTTTTAACTCTAGATTCTGTAGATGTTTGGCAATTAAACTTTCAAGTGCAAGAACTGCAGACAAACAAAGAAAGCTTAGATGTAAAACGTCAAAGTAGACAGATATCGTTTGGTTCTTAAGTTATTCCTGCAGTAAATATGAGCTGGAATAATGATAGTATAAATAACCTGCAGGCCCATAATTACTCGCTTCAGTGCAAATTCTTGCACTCACTTTAAAGCAGGGTGGCATGTGAGACAAGAAAAACTTTTATGACTGACACTTTGTTTTTGGACTGTAAGTTTTGTAAATCTGTTATTCTCTGACACATTTGTTAATTACTCCAAGCTCTGCTTATAGTACTTATAATAACTGGTGCATGCGCTGAACTTCAGTGCAAAACTCAATCTGCATTAAGATTTGCTGGGAAGTTCTCTCAACTCTTCCTAAAAATATAGTAACACTACACTATCTTGTTTTGAGAATTTGAACTTAGTTGTATAGGACATATGTGAAGTGAATTATGCAATCTTGTTTCTGCAGGCGCATAAACCTTTCAAACCTTAAACTAACTTTTTGCCACACCTGCCAATGGCCGGTGACTTGAGAACATTTACTGGCCAAAATTATTTTCCCCCAGCCATAACACAAAAACAGGCAGATATGACACCAACATTTTAGATACTAGTGAAAATTCACAGTTCTCTATTCAAGTTTGATACCACAGCTAAAACTTAACTAATATAGCCTAGATTTTTAAAGACAAGTAAACAGTGAGTAATAAAAAAAGAAAAAAACATCACATTAAAAGTAAAACCCAGTGACAAAAAGTAAATAATAAAAGTTAAATAATAAAAGTTAATTGCCTCACAAATGGTTCCATTCACTGAAAGCCTACTGTATTTTATATCAGTTTGAATATTTGACATCTGCACATGAGGCTACTCATCTAGACAAATCTATAATTGTCATCTAATCAAAGCTGATGAATAAATAACACTGTAATATTATTATAACTTACATTTTTGGTAATAATAATTTTGCTAACACTGACATACTGTATGTTGTAATATACTGTATTTGTAACATGTCGCAACCATCGCCAAACAATGTTGCAACTGTCCCCGGTCCGGGATCTGACTCCTTACATTCAAATGCAAATTGTGAAAACTGTAGAGTCTGTAATTATCTTAAAATGGTTTAGACTATTAACATACAGATGTAATATTATTGTATAAACAATTGGTTTGTCTAATCCAAACCGTCTCTGAGTAACAGAGCCAAATGCAAAAAGTGTTGGAACTGTCCCCCGTCTCCTCTAAAAGATTTTTTTTTTTTTTGAATGGATGAACAATGATCAAATGTAAACTCGGTCTGAATGCAATGCAATTCCCTTTTGGATAAAAGCAGCGATGCGTTTGATTTCTAGGAAATGCACGTTCTAATAAAACACAAGTTATAAATGCACTCTGGATAACACACTCAGGCAAATGCATAAATGTTGTTTGCAGCAGGGTTTTCTCTTCAGGAATGGCATGAACTGCTCTCCATCACTTTGGGAATATTTAGTTTTAAAGCAACGCTGGAATTTCGAAGTCCCTCATGTATAATAAAAGTGCAGTCCATTATCATTGGCTGACTTTATCAACACATCGAGTGGATGTAATTAGGGTTGTAAAAGCCTCCGGGTCTCAGACTAAAGCATGGGATCTGTGCTTATATACAGGTTTTTATGATGTGGTGCTGTTTGAGGACATCTGGAACACATCCAGCTCGCCATATTAATGCTCCGCTGGAGATATACATCAGCTCACATGTGTTGTGTAAATAGCCGGTCCACGATCTAATAAATCAGAAGGATTGATCATGAGTTCAGTCTTTCTTTAGCTCTGGTAAGCCTCTGATATTCATGCGAGGAAGAAACTTCATGCGGAGTGAACTTTGCCCAGAGTGTTATTATTTCCACATGTGTGGAAAATTATTTGTTAAAAGGACAGGATTGTTTAACATGACAAAATACTGAACATTTGTAGCTCTCAAACACGTCTGGAGTGCATTGTGTCTGTTTGGGGTTCATACATCATCAAAACATATTTCTTCATTTCAGTATGTTCAAACGGGTTTATTATTATTATAATTATATACCAGTTTTTATTATAGTGTATTATTATTTAACTAATTTTTTAGTTTTAGTTTAATTTTTAATATTTAGTTTTATATTCATTTATTTTTTATTTCAATTTGAATTAATTTTTATTTAATTTTTGTATTTATGTTTTTAGTTTTTATCAATCATTTTAGTGCTTTAACTTAATTCAGTTTATTGTCAAGGCAAAATTTCTAAATTTCATTTAGTTTGTTTTTCAACTAATATAAAAAAATAGTTGAATTAATATTTAGATTTAAAAATATATATATATATTCAGTTTACATGTTAATTTTGGTTTAACTTATAGTCATTTTGTCATTTTATTCTTTTTTTTCCACAAATATTGCTATTTAGGTTTAATTTAGTTTTACTGTATTTATTTATTTGTTATTATTTATAAACATGTTATCAATAATTTTTATTACTTCAACTTGCGATGGCAAATTTTAAGTAATTTTGTGCTTTTGTAATTTTATTAGGTTTTATCTTTTATTTAATTTTTTTTTTAAATATTGCTATTTAGGTTTAATTTTTATTTCAGTTTTTTTACTATTATTATTTTTTTCTTAGCTTATTTCAGTTTTATTTATTTCTAATTTTCTATTCACTTTTTTCAACTAATATTCATGTTTGATTTTATTTCAGCTTTATTTTAATTAACAGACATTTTTGTAATAGTTTTAGTTGTAGTTAACGATAATAACCCTGTCAAAGATGTCGTTTCTAAGCACATCAATATTCTAAATATGCTTTTATATTTTCCAGTGATAAATTCCTGAGCCGTTCTTCATTTGAAACTCTGATGTCTCCGTCAGCTGTTGCTTTATAATCAGAGATCTCGCAGTTTTAGGAAACTATTGCTGTTGTTGTTTTGTCTGCTGTCTTTGTCCTCTGCCTTTATCGTTGCTTGTCTATTGTAAAGCGTCCTTGAGCTCTGGAAAGGCGCTATATAAATAAAACTTATTATTATTATTATTATTATTGATCTGTTGTTTTGCGAAGTCAAACATAAGCTGCTCAATCATGACGTCGATGTGTGTGTAAAATGGCTCTGGATGGGCTAATGCACCAGCGTTCGGGAATGTCCTGGGTTTTTACACTAGCGGTTTGTGTTTATGAGTAAAATACAGTCTGTGGTCAACATTACTGGAACACACTTTTATGTCCACAGCATAAATTACACACAGTGGATTTCACTGCTGTTGCTATATAGGATTACACACACTTTTGCCAAGCGTAAACTCATAGAGTAAAACAAAATATTGCATGACTTTGTGTGATTTATGTTGTAAAATGTCTATAAATGTAATATTAAACCTTATTTTACTCATCGAAAACCACCATTCTGAAAATGTCTGATATCTGCATGTCGACTAGCAGTCATGAGAGTATTAGTGTTTAATATTTAATAACACTTTATGTTCATGCTCCATCAACAGACGTCCATTCTACTGAACTGAACTCAACTCAATTCTACAGTAACTTTTGTAAGATGTCAACTTATTCTACTGACCCGAACCCTAAACTCACAGATAATGAGAGTTTTATGGGTTTTTCTGTATAACATGGAATTTATTAAAAGATTAATTATTTTATGTCTTCGACGTTTTCCTCACTCAAGAAACAATATATAAAGGCTGATGTTTTATGTGTTAAAGTCACAATCAATCTTGTCTTAAATACCTTTCATCTTTAATAACATGAGCTTTTGTCCAAATGACAGAATAATAGTTACAGTAAACTTTATAACTTTATAATCTTCCTGCCTCTGTTATAATGACGGATTAAACACGTATGTTCAACATTATCAGGTCAAATACCTCGTCACTCCATTTGAGCTTGATTTTGGTAAAATGTTAATAATATAATGACACATGCAAGTGAGTGATCATATATAAAACGTCTCAGGTTACGACTGTAACCATAGTTCCCTGAGAAAGGGAACGAGACGATGCATCGATGACGCTTTGGGAACGCCCCCAGCGTGAATGCGTCTGAGTATCAATGTCAACTAGTCCAATGGAAAGAATGAGCGTCACAGGCGGGTGACGTCATGACCAGGAAGGGATAAAAGCACATCCGGTGCAACCCGGCATTAGCTTCAAAAATGTCGAAGCAAGCCGATCACAGGGATGCAGGAAGTATGGCAAGGTGATGCATCGTCTCGTTCCCTTTCTCAGGGAACTATGGTTACAGTCGTAACCTGAGACGTTCCCTTTCGAGGGAACTCACGATGCATCGATGACGCTTTGGGAACGAGAATACCCAAAACGCCAGAATTCCAAGTACCTGAGTGTTAGTCTGTTGAAACTAAGCACTAAGCACCTGAGAACCTGGGGCAGCATCCAGGTCTAAGCTGTAAAACCTAACGAATGTGAGCGGTGAGGACCAGCCTGCCGCATCACAAACGTCTTGAAGAGAAACTCCAAATAGCAAGGCTTTAGAGGCCGCCATACTCCTCGTAGAATGAGCTCTGACCGCCAAAGGACACGGCTGGTCAGAGTACCTCGTATGAAATAGCCTCAACTATCCACTTACTAACCGTCTGTTTAGAAGCAGGAAGACCCTTCTTAGGTGATCCAAAGCAAATAAATAACTGGTCGGACTTCCTCATTGAAGACGTCCGATGAACATAAGTATCCAGTGCTCGCACTGGACACAAGAGGTTCAGCCTTTCCTGGTCCGCAGTTGTAAAAGGAGGAGGACAGAAAGCCTGCAGCACAATAGGCCTTGGAATCATGGTCGGCACTTTAGGGACGTATCCCTGTTTTGGATATAAAAATGCCTTGACCATCCCCGGTGCAAACTCAAGGCAAGTGGGGGAAACCGAAAGGGCCTGAAGGTCTCCAACTCTCTTAAGGGACGAAATAGCTAGCAGAAAGATAGTCTTAAGGGTAAGAAATTTCTCTGAAACCGAATCTAAGGGCTCGAATGGAGCCCTAGACAGGCCTTCTAGTACTATTGCCAAATCCCAAGCTGGCACCCTAGTGCGAGTTGCAGGCCTCAGCCTCAATGTGCCACGAAGGAAACGTGTAATCAGGGGGTCTCGACCCAACGATGTACCCCCCACCAGGGCGTGGTAACCCGCAATGGCCGCCACGTAGACCTTAAGCGTGGAAGGACATAGACCTGACGTAAAGCGCTCCTGCAAGAACTCGAGTACTGTGTTCACAGAACAGTTAACCGGATCCCACTGATGTCGGTAGCACCATACAGAAAAAACTTTCCATTTCAGCGCATATAGTTTCCTAATAGCTGGAGCTCTGGAGCTTAGAATGATCTCAACAACCTCAGTTGAGAGACTACTCTCTATGAGTTGGGCCCCCTCAGAGGCCAAACCCACAGGTTCCAAATCTCTGGTCAGGGGTGAAATATTGTGCCCTCGGCCTGAGACAGAAGGTCTCTCCTGATCAGGATCTCCAAGGGAGGACCGTCTAAGAGATGGATCAGGTCCGCAAACCAGATCCGACTCGGCCAGCGTGGTGCTACTAGCAGTAGGCTTATTCCGTACTGGCGGACTCGCTCCAGAACTCCTGGGAGCAGAGCAACAGGGGGAAATGCGTACAGACGTAGCCTCGGCCACGTCTGCACCATGGCATCCAGCCCCAGGGGGGCTGGGTGAGTAAGGGAGAACCAAAGTGGACAGTGCGTCGTATGCTGAGACGCAAACACATCCACCTCTGCTTGGCCGTAAAACTCCCAAATTTTCTCCACCGCCTCGGGGTGGAGTCTCCAGTCCCCTGGCCTCAGCTCCTGCCTCGACAGGATGTCTGCCCCAATATTCTGGTCCCCAGGAATATACACTGCCCTCAGGGAGAGTACCTTCCCCAGAGACCACAGGAGGATCTGTTGCGCCAGCTTGCAAAGCGGACGCGACCGCAGACCCCCCTGACGGTTCAGATAAGAGACCACCGATGTGTTGTCTGTACGGACGAGCACATGATGGCCCCTCAGGTCTGGGAGGAACTGCTTCAACGCATTGAAGACAGCCATCATCTCCAAGCAATTTATGTGCCAAGAAAGATGATGACCCCTCCACAGACCCTGAACCGAGCGGCCTTCCATTACCGCTCACCAGCCGGTGAGGGAAGCATCTGTCGAGATCGCAACTCGATGGCAAAGAGCTCCCAACACCGGACCCTGGGTTAAGAACCATATAAGCAAGGCGCGGAGACACCGCCGCGTGATCTTGATTACACGAAATGGGTTTCCCTCGGGGAGAACCCTCTGGTCCTGAGCCACCACTGTAAAGGTCTCATGTACAGCCTGCCAAAAGGAATCACGTTGGACGCTGCTGCCAAGAGACCCAACAGTCTCTCGAACTGTTTTACAGTGCGTGACTGGCCTAGCCTCAGCTCCTCTGTGGCTGCCAGGATAGCAGCTACAAGAACGGGCGATAGAGTAGCCCGCATCGTCACTGAATCCCATACCACACCAAGGAAAGTGGTTCTCTGTACTGGAGAAAGAACACTCTTCTTGGCATTGAGCCTCAACCCCAACATCTGCATATGAGCGAGAACGACACCTCGGTGCCGAACCGCCAACTGCTCTGATTCCGCCAGTCGTCGATGTAGTTCAGAATACGTATGCCCTGAAGCCTGAGCGGGGCTAAAGCTGCATCTACGTATTTCGTGAACGTGCGGGGTGATAGAGCTAGACCGAAAGGAAGTACCCGATACTGGTATTCTTTGCCCCCGAAAGAAAACCTTAGGAACTTCCTGTGCTGAGGGAGGATGGAGACATGGAAGTAAGCGTCCTTCAAATCTATCGTGACAAACCAGTCCTCGGATCTGATTTGAGTCACGATCTGTTTGAGTGTCAGCATCTTGAACTTGAGTTTCTGTACTGAACGATTCAACAGACGAAGATCTAAAATGGGACGCAACCCTCCATCCTTTTTCGGAACAATGAAATAACGGCTGTAAAAACCTGACTCTCTGTCGGGTGAGTACACCTGTTCTATAGCTTCCTTTCATGGGCGTCAGTTTGGTTTGAAATGTGCTGGGGACAGAGACGCATTCGGAAGGGCATTTTCAAAAGTGCTGGGTACAATGACGCATTCATTCTTTTTTCTCTTTCGCACAGGTCATGTTTTGAAAGACGATGTCCTGTAGCTTACTGATGTAAATAAATAAAAATGTATACAAAGATGTGATGTCCGACCAAAAATGTGATGGTACTTTGGGTTTAATTGGTCGTACAATGAGATCTAATATATGTTGTTAGTATCGTGAATTTTTACGTGAATAAATACATCCGCCTGTGTTGCGTAATGGTACTGTAATGGTCCAGTGGCAGAATTTTTGCCAAGCCTGTCGGAGGTTCTGGGTTCCAATCCGTTCCAATCCGCACTCGTATAGGTTTTTCCCCTCATCAAAACCGATAATGTTTATCAGTGGTTGTCACTGATAAACATTATCAGTTTTGATGAGGGGAAAAAACTATACGAGTGCGGATTAGAGCCCAGAGAAGCAGGGACACGTTTGTGCGCATTTTGATTTGTGATTTCACCGGAACGAATAGGATCTCCGCAACGGATTGAAGCGCAACACATTTCAGCGCTAGATCGCCTCTTATTTAACAAATGAATGAAACGAATGCTGCAAGTTAACTGGAAATGTTTTATTTGTATATGTACATCAGTGCCGCGAGATGTTTCAAAAGTGGTGGGGACAATATCGACCCTGGCAAAAAGTGGTGGGGACATGTCCCACCCGTCCCCCCCGTAAATGACGCCTATGCTTCCTTTGCTAACAGGGCCTTTACCTCTTGTTCCATTACCAGAGCCTGCTCGGGATGCACTACTGTGAGCAACACCCCGCTGTAGCGAGGAGGACGAGAACCAAACTGGATTCTGTATCCTTTCTCTACAATCTGCAGGACCCAACGAGAAATATTTCTCTCGAGGCTGGTCTCTGGTGTTAACGAGACAGCCAGTTCTGGAGCCTGAAACATAATGGCAGGAACTACCTGAACTGGCTGCTCTAAAACCCCTCTCAGAGGGCGCGAAACCGATGCAGTGCCGCAGCATAGCATCAGCGACTCGCTGGAGACCGCTGCGCCCCGAAGCACCAAGGGTGGCGGGGTTGGCAGGACGGTCCCGTGAGGACCCCGAAGTGGAACGGGCACCGTATTCTGAGGTGTACACCGCTCCACTTCGGTCGGGGCTGTCCTCACAGGTCTGACGCCAGTGACGTCAGGACCTTTTCTTTTGAGCCGAAGTCTTCTTCGCCTGAAGAACGGTCCTCAGATCCGGCTTCGGCTTAGAAGACTTCGACTGAGAGTGTTGCGTCTGTTTCCATTGCTTATGTGGAGGTGTACGAGACGAAACACTCTGTTTTTGTTGCGCACGATATGAGGAGCTTGACGGCTGGGGCTGCTAACTTTTTAAAAGCCTCCGCTTGCTTCTTTGACTCTTGAAATCTCTCGACGACCGCATTGACTGCGTCGCCGAAGAGACCAGAAGGCTTAAGCGGAGCATCTAATAAAAAGGCCCGGTCTTTTTCTCTTATTTCGGCCAGATTTAACCAAAGGTGTCTCTCAGTAGCTACAAGGGCTGCCATAGACCGCTCGATTGCTATAGCGGTCTCCTTTGTAGCTCTGAGAGACAGATCGGTGGCCCGACGAAGTTCTCGAATTTCGTCAGGACCAACTCCCTCACTCTTATCCAAATCCCCCAGCAAATCAGCCTGGTAAGCCTGGAGCACCGCCATAGTGTGCAGACATGCTCCAGCCTGACCTGCTGCCGTATAGGCTTTGCCCACTAAATGATGTTGCTTTAAGCGGTCTGGTGGGCAAAGCTGAGGCCTTCAGAGACGATGCTGGGCCAGGTGAAAGATAGCTCGCGAGCGTCTGTTCAGCCTGGGGCATCGCCTCATAACCGTACTCTTTCAGCCCTCTTATACCTGAATATAAATTAACTTGAGGGCTGAAAAGTCGGGATGAGTACGGTTTATCCCATGATCTAGATAACTCATTATGTAAATCAGGAAAAAAGGGAAGGCCTCGTGGTGGAGATGATGTCGCTGAAGAAAGAAAACGCTCGTCTAGTTTACTTTTGGGACGAGCGCCCCTTTTCTCAGCTGGCCATTCAATATTTAATTTTTCTACAGCCCTTGACATCACATCCACCAGCTCCTCATATGCTGGGGAAACAGGTGGCGAATCTCTTTCCCCAGTGTGTGTGCTTAAACTTTCCATACTCATCATATCAACCTCCTCAGAGGAAGAACAATGAAGTAATGGAGGGCTCTCTCCCCGGGCGGAAGAAGCCGAAGAGCGGGCTTCCGACACCGGGGGGGAGAGCACTGGATCCTGCGGGTAAGGAAGGAGAAAAGGCCCTCGGACCCATCTCCAACCCCTCCGAAAGATCCTTTTGCGATCCCCAGGAATGCATTCTCCGTGCTGCTTCGGCAACAGCGGGTCCTGCACCCTGAGGATCGCGAGCCTGACCACTCTCGTCAAAGAGTGACAGGCGAGAGCGGAGCATGCGAAGCGGAAGCATCTCACAATGCTGGCACTCAGCCCCCTCGAAGGCTGAGACCGCATGCTCCACTCCCAAACAAATAACACAAAGCTCGTGTGTGTCCCCACCCGTTAAATAACGCGGACAGGGAGAAGCACACTGCTTGTACATTTGTTTCGCCATAACTCTTTCCAATATAAATGCAACAGACAACAATAAATAGACAGAGACAGAGTAACAAAGATCGCTTGCTGAGACACAGAAGCTAATGCCGGGTTGCACCGGATGTGCTTTTATCCCTTCCTGGTCATGACGTCACCCGCCCGTGACGCTCATTCTTTCCATTGGACTAGTTGACATTGATGCTCAGACGCATTCACGCTGGGGGCGTTCCCAAAGCGTCATCGATGCATCGCGAGTTCCCTCGAAAGGGAACCACTATATCAACTCTTTCAACACAGTGTTCATTTTATTGTTTTAAATACAGTGCTTTTTTGACACAGATGTCTATATAATGCAGGTCAGACCAGTAATTTGCCGAAGTCACTTTGTAAAGAAAGACCCACCTGCGCATATATATATATATATATATATATATATATATAATCAAACGCGCATATCTATAGACTAAACACGTGATACGCATGTGCAGCTGTCAGCGTTTCCACAGATTCACGTTTTTGAAGTTTATACAGACATGATAAAGTTTTTTTGTTTTTTTTAAACTTGCATCTTATATGTTTCAAAGTGTGTGTTCTCGAGCATCAAACACTGTTGTTGTGCGCATGAACGTCCAGAACGTGTCGTGTTAGCGGCCGCTAAGTTAATAACTAATGATCTTTGCAACAGAAGTGAATCAATCAACTAACTTTATCTGGACAATAACTTTATTCTAGTTCTCTGTATAACAACCTGTGTTACTGTAATCTCCTGTTATCACAGTAAAGCTGCTGTGAAACTCTATATTGTTAAAAGCGCTGTATAAATGAAGTGACTTTAAGGTTTTGGTCATACGACTGGGTTTGGGAAAGTTAGTTGATAGTTCCAACGTTATTTATAGTAGTTGATCTTGTAGAGTTACTTTGGCCCTGTTTTACAGCGGTGTTAACGTGTGTTTTGGTGGATCGGTTCACAAGTAGACGTGTTTTAATCCGTCTCTTTTGTCCATCTTTTGACCAGCTGGAAGCAGGGGATTTGAGTTACTAGAATTTCTAAAGGGAATATAGAATGTTTATTGAAATAAAGTTTGCAAACCAGCATCCGAACGCAAGATATTGTCAGTCATTTATGATGTAGGAAAAAGCCAGATTGCAGCAACTTCCATTTTTGTTACAGATATTTTGCGAAGTGATTTTGTTCTCTTAAACTCATGAAATGGAAACGGTGAAAAGTCAAATTCGCAATTTATGAAAATTAGTTAGTGTAGATTATAGTAGATTATAACGGGTGTTTTCACTCCTTGCGACTGACAGCTTCAGTCATTGTGTTATAAAGGAAGAACTCTTTGTTCACTTTCAGTTTTATAACCCGTTTCTCATGCTATTAGTTGAACGCTTTTGATAGCCATAATTAAATGTGGGATTGAATCCCAAAATGCAATGATTGACCATGAAAAAAAGGATGAATGAAATGCTACTTCAAGTGAAGTTTTCACCATAAAACAGGTGAAAAACTCCCACAGACGCACATTAGAGGAAGTTGAACCCCATCTAGAAATCAGATCATCACAATTGCATAATTCATAATTCATACAATGCATATGGTTTCAAAGCAGCTTTACAGCAAAAAAAGCTATTAATACACTTGTAATTTCTTGGCTTAAGGGGTTTGACTAGACTAGATTCTCTTTACTCGGACCAGCCAGCCTTAACACTCATCTAATATGTGCAAAACTTCTGTCACTCTGCTTTTCTTCTCAAAGAAAGAAAACATTTCAACATAGCTGAAGACGTGATGCATCATGAATCTTCAGTCCCGTGAAAACCAGACTGCAATAAAAGTTAAGAGTTGTTAGAAAGAAAAAAAGAAAACAGTTGCCTGCTGTTACTCTAAACGATGGAGTGGTTTCACAGAACAAGTAACATAATGTAAGACAAATCGTGCGACGGTCGGACCTCGACAGCAAGGCTCTCAATCTGCCTCGGTAGAAGTATTTTAATATCTGTAATATCTCATCTTTATTGCGACCGTGTTTAACAGCAGAGAGTCATTGGAGGAACTGGAAAACATGCACTGTCGTTGCTTCAGTCAGTGGTTCTGTTGTGCTGAAACACCTCAGGAACGTTCTCTCAGAGTTCTAATAGAATGTTTGTTTAAAGTTACTTACTGTTGTTAGGAGTGTTTTTGGAATGTTACGTTTTTAAATGTTGCAACTTATTTCGGAATGTTCAGAGACATTCAAATGTAACATTCAATGTTTGAAGAATGATGAAAAAAGAATGTTTCCTTAAAGTTTGCATAACCACGAAAAAACACGGTAACACTTTACAATGAGGTTCATTGGTTAACATTAGTTAGAAAACCTCTGAAATAAGTATTATGATTTATAAAATATAATAACACATTTGGAAGCTTGCGTCTAAACTTGGAACTGCAAAAGGAAAAGTCTGAATTTTGAGATAAAAAGGCTCTTTTATTTTTAATTCTTTGGCAGAAACAAGCTTCCACAGAAACATTTTTCATGAGTATTTCCTCCTTAAAACTGCAGTGAACCAAAGACAGTCTCAAAAACACGGTTTGAAATCGCTGGTGTTTCTGACGTCACAAACGACCTTGTAACTAATCAGATCAACGTGTGATCGTCAACCAGTGGATCTCTGAGCTGAAGGAGTGAGTGGAGGCGGGGCTCATTTGCATATTCATAGAACCGCGCATACTAAATGAGGTGTAGAGTTACATTCAAGATATTTTTAAGGCTTTTTTTATGAAAGAAAACGTTTAAATATGTCATTTTGGTGATCAAAGATGAGTTTTAAGGGATAAAATAATTGACTACAGGAGGACTTTAAGTTTTGTGTAAAATCCACAGATCATCTTTTCTCCAGCGATGTCGACGTGTAGAAACAGCGATAAACAGCTGCTGACACTCGCGCTGATGTCCTGCGGCTCAGAACGAACCGTACAATGAGAAAAGAGCCCAACCGAACCTGTGAAAACAAGCGGAACCAATCACAAGTCTGAAAACAGCTCAAGAACATTTCTGCATGATGAGAAGCACGTGAGCTCAGACCAAAAAAACGAGGTCAAAAGGGGTAAACACAAAGCAAATCTGTGCGCTCTTTGTTTCATTGACCTCCTGGAATGTTCTGCTCTTTTAGCTGGTTAAAAATGACACTCACTGTGCTCCAGTTTATACGTTTCGAGAGCTGTAGATGCTCAGAGCCTTCTTTCTTCTCCTTGTGAGAGTGCGCTCGACGTGACGTAACGCTGAATTAGGATGGGGTTTGATCTAGCCGGCTCTGGAAGGCGTTCTCCTCATTGATTGAGTGTTTGTACTGTACAGTTTTCAGGGTGAGCGTGGGCAATGGTCGAGCGAGCGTGACCTCGACAGACCCCGCTTGCACCTCTATCCACACGGCTCGCTTTGTTTTGTCAACAGAGCATTTTTGCCAGTGAATAAACGCTGGCGTTTTAATAGAGAGAGCAGAAACCCAGATAACAAAGAAGTTCTGAGAGTAAGCCTCTGACGTTTCCATACATTTTTAAATGTCTTAAAAAGTGTTTTTTGGTAACACTTTACAATAAGGTTCATTAGTTAACATTATGTATTTAGTAACGTGAACTAACAATGAGCAATACATTTATTACAGTATTTATTAATCTTTGTTAATATTAGTTAATAAAAATACAGCTGTTCATGTTAGTTCATAGTGCATTAACTAATGTTAACAAATACAACCTTTGATTTTTATAATGTATTAGTTAATGTTAAAATTAATATTACCTAAGATTAATAAATGCTGATTGTTCAGTCTTAGTTCATGTTTACTAAGGTAGTTAACTAGAAATGCACCGACATAAAAATTTAGGCCGATACCGATAACCGATAATTAGGTATTTAGTAACGTGAACTAACAATGAGCAATACATTTATTACAGTATTTATTAATCTTTGTTAATATTAGTTAATAAAAATACAGCTGTTCATGTTAGTTCATAGTGCATTAACTAATGTTAACAAATACAACCTTTGATTTTAATAATGTATTAGTTAATGTTAAAATTAATATTAACTAAGATTAATAAATGCTGATTGTTCAGTCAAGTCAAGTCAAGTCATCTTCATTTATATAGCGCTTTTAACAATGGATTGTTTCAAAGCAGCTTTACGGAGATAAACATATAATTTAAGGTAACGGATTGTTTTGGCATTATAGCGGTTCTTGAATAATGTTATTTCCAGCTAAAGTTAACTTTGATTGATTCACCTCCGTCGAAATGATCAGACTTTTAAACGCGAACCTGTGATTAACGCTGACGGCGTTCACATGCTCATTCAGAATTGATTCTATAGTTATGTGCTTTTTAAAATATGTGCGCAGGTTTATAATTCATACAACCCAGCCTAAACAAACTACTTTTCTTGCCTATAAATTTTGATACAGAATTTTGTTTTATTTTATCACTTCGGGGTACGCGAGCCGGAATTCACAACGCTTTATCTGTAGAGTGGGAAAGGGATCCTCCATAGGGAGAGGATAGTGGATACTTCAGCACTGCATTGTCATCGGGTCCAGGCGGATCTCCTTCGTCAGATCTGGACACGTCCTGGATCCGGCAGGCTGCGGGAAAACCTCGGGATAAACAAAGACACTAATATTAGCGTAGATGCCATTCTTCTTATGATGTAGCGAGTACATCAAGATTTAAGGGAAGTGTTCCCAGTTCCGGCTGACCTAATCTATGCAGCCTAACATTGAATTTATAGAAGTCTATAGTGCGTTATGTGTATGCTAGGTCAAAGAGATGTGTTTTTAGTCTAGCTTTGAACTGACAGAGTGTGTCTGCTTCCCGGACAATGGTAGGAAGACTGTTCCAAAGTTTTGGTGCTAAATAGGAAAAGGATCTACCGCCAGCAGTCGATTTTGATATTCTAGGTATTATCAACTGGCCGGAATTTTGAGATCGCAATAGACGTGAAGGACTATAATACGTTAAGAGCTCGCTCAAGTACTGCGGAGCTAAACCATTTAGTGCTTTGTAGGTAATCAACAATATTTTAAAATGTATACGATGTTTAATAGGGAGCCAATGCAGTGTTGACAGAACCGGGCTAATATGGTCATATTTCCTGGTTCTGGTAAGAACTCGAGCTGCGGCGTTTTGAACTAGCTGTAGTTTATTTATTAAGCGTGCAGGGCAACCACCCAGTAGAGCATTACAATAATCTAGCCTTGAGGTCATGAACGCATGGACTAATTGTTCCGCATTTCCCAATGAGAGCATATGGCGTATTTTAGATATATTTTTAAGATGGAAAAATGCAGTTTTACAGATACTAGACACGTGGCTTTCAAAAGAAAGGTTGGTATCAAAGAGCACAGCAAGGTTCCTAACCGACGACGAAGACTTGACAGAGCAGCCATCAAGTGTTAGACAGTATTCTGGGTTATTACGTGTGGAAGTTTTTTGTCCAATAATTAGAATCTCTGTCTTTTCAGAATTTAGTAGTAGGAAATTACTAGTCATCCAATTTTTTATATCAGCTATGCATTCCGTTAATTTTGTGAATTGGTAAGTTTCGTTGGGTTTTGAAGAAATATACAGCTGAGTATCATCGGCATAACAGTGAAAGCTAACTCCATGTTTCCTAATGATATCTCCTAATGGTAGCATGTACAGAGTGAACAGCAGCGGTCCTAGTACTGAGCCTTGTGGTACGCCATACTGAACTTGTGATCGATAAGACATCTCTTCATTTACTGCTACAAACTGATAACGGTCAGATAAGTATGATTTAAACCATGCTAGTGCAATTCCACTAATGCCCACATAGTTTTCTAGTCTATTTAAAAGAATGTTGTGGTCAATTGTGTCAAATGCAGCACTAAGATCGAGTAACACTAATAGAGAGATACAACCACGATCGGATGATAAGAGCAAATCATTTGTGACTCTAATGAGAGCGGTCTCAGTACTATGGTACGGTCTAAATCCGGACTGAAAATCCTCGCAGATATCATTTCTTTCTAGAAAGGAACACAGTTGTGAAGATACTGCTTTTTCTAATATCTTTGACAGAAAAGGCAGATTCGAGATCGGCCTGTAATTGACTAATTCTGTAGGATCAAGTTGTGTTTTTTTAACAAGCGGTTTTATCATAGCCAGTTTAAAGGTTTTTGGTACGTATCCTAGAGACAAAGATGAATTAATGATATTAAGAAGAGGATATATGACCTCTGGAAACATCTCTTTCAGTAGCTTAGTCGGTATAGGATCTAACATACAAGTTGTCGATTTAGATGAATTAACGAGTTTGCAGAATTCTTCCTCTCCTATAGCAACAAATGAATCAAATTTTTCCTCAGGGAGACTACAATGCACTTCCTGATGCGATACTGTGGTAGACGGTTGCATAGTTATAATTTTGTCCCTGATATTATCATATAAGTGAAGAAGTTCATAAAGTCATCACTGCTGTGTTGCTTGGACACTTCTGAGCTTGAAGCTTTCTTTTTCGTTAGTTTAGCCACTGTTTCAAATAAATACCTTGGATTATGTTTATTTTCTTCTAATAGGTTTGAAAAATAAGCAGATCTAGCAGCTTTTAAAGCATCTCTGTAAGCAATCGAGCTCTCTTTCCACGAAATCCGAAATACCTCTAGTTTAGTTTTCTTCCAGTTGCGCTCCATTTTTCTGGCTGCTCTCTTAAGGGCCCGGGTGTGCTCGCTGTACCACGGCGTTGGGCTATTTTCTTTAATCTTCTTTAAGCGCAACGGAGCAACTGCGTCTAAAGTGCTGGAAAAGAGAGAGTTAAACGTTTCTGTTGCAATATCAAGTTCTTCTAAGCTATCCGGGATGCTGAGATGATGAAACTGATTAGGAAGATTATTGATAAAGCAATCTTTAGTGGCAGAAGTTATAGATCTAACGTATTTATAACACGGAGTCGGCTTTGCAGCCTTGGCTAAATGTAATTTACATGAGACTAGATAATGATCTGAGATGTCATCGCTCTGCTGCAGAATTTCAACGGCATCAACATCTATTCCATGTGATAATATTAGATCTAGAGTATGATTACGACGATGAGTAGGTCCTGACACGTGTTGTCTAACTCCAATTGAGTTTACAATGTCTTTAAATGCCAATCCCAATGCATCTTTTTCATTATCTACATGTATATTAAAATCACCAACAATTAGTACTTTATCTGCAGCCAATACTAATTCTGATAGAAAGTCCGCAAATTCTTTGATAAAATCTTTATGGTGCCCTGGTGGCCTGTATACAGTAGCCAGCATAATTCTCAAATGTGATTTATCGTTTACACTATATATTTTTACATTAAGCACCAATACTTCAAAAGAAGTATATTTAAAGCTAGATTTCTTAGTGGTTTTGAAAATATTACTATAAATTACAGCAACACCTCCCCCTTTGCCTTTCAGACGAGGTTCATGTTTATAACTGTAATCTTGTGGGGTTGACTCATTTAAAATAATGTAATCGTTTGGTTTTAGCCAGGTTTCTGTCAAACACAGCATATCAAGATTATAATCTGAAATCATATCATTAACTATGAGAGATTTTGAAGTAAGGGATCGAATATTCAGCAACCCAAGCTTTATCATTTGCTCATCTGTATTATATCTGTTTTTTATTTGTTGAACATCAATTAAATTTTTAACCTGACGTTTTTTGGATTTCCAAATTCGGGGAACAGACACAGTCTCTATATGATGACATCTAGGTGAAAGAGACTCTATGTGATGGGATTTATCTGACCTTGGTGACGTGAGGCCGCTAGCAGACGGTCGGTTTAGCCAGTCTGTCTGCTGGTTAACTACCTTAGTAAGTTCATGTTTACTAAGGTAGTTAACTAGAAATGCACCGACATCAAAATTTAGGCCGATACAGATAACCGATAATTCCTTATATTTGAAAGCCGATAACCAATAATTCCTAAATTTGAAAGCCGATAACCGATAATTTTTTAAATTTGACAGCCGATAACCGATAAATCCTTATATTTGAAAGCCGATAACCGATAGTTCCTTTTATTTGAAAGCCGTTAACCGATAATTCCTTATATTTGAAAGCTGATAACCGATAATTCCTTAACCCTCTGGGGTCGGCAATCACGCCGGCGTGATCTGCTCACTTTTTTTCTTATCAGTGCAAAACAAACTCAAAATACTTTGTTGATTTTGATCTTACATATAAGTGTTACACATCATTCAATACTGTTAAATGTCTTCTTTTTTTTGTGTACACTCTTATTAACATCAAAACCTTGTGTTTTTGTAAAATAAATAAAATAAACAGGGTGCGCTTTCAGCTCACACTGTCTCCGCAAAAATCTTTCTGAAACGCGTCTGAAAAATGAACTGTAACTCAATAAATACTTGTCACAGAGACACGAAAGATTTTTCTTTATGAACCTGAAATTCTCTTCTTTTAAATGAAGTAACTTATATAAAAAAGCAACTATTCTCAGTTGATGTAATCTGTATGAAAAGAGAGAGATGTCGGTCTTTTTCCTTTCACCTAATTATAGCGTATGACGTGTTAATGTGACCACGCCCACTGAGAGCGCGCGCTATTCAAACGTTAATGTTGAGGCAAGCCATGAAAACGCCCACATCAGAACGCCCTAACCTTTATCTCGTCTTGCTGCGCAGTGAGGAATAATTCCTGGAAAAGTTAACTCAGTTACCTGTTTCATTCGAGGAGCACGGATTCAGCTGATGTAGTAAGTCATTTATTCTTAAGTGCTTTGTTCTAATCGTGTTATTGAATAGTATCTGTAAAACCAAAAAGACATGTTTTAATATGAATCGGGTATCTGGGTGTATGAACGAACGAACGCACAGATGCATAGCCTACTGTTACAGACGAAATAGATTAGAAAGTTTTTACTATAAAATAGACATCAAACAAGCTTTAGTTAGACAGTTTCTGCTCATATGTTAAATATATAGTAGCCTATGTTTTGTAAAAAATAAACTAATCAACTGTTATCCAATGCAAGCTTATAATAGCCTACTTTATATGGAAAAAAAAAATATTTTCAAGATGTTTCCAACTCTAACTTTGAACCAATTCTATACAATGACCCATATAACCTATTTGACCAGGATTTGTTTCCAGGTATGACTAAAAATGGGTTTTTGACTTTCATTTATATTTTGATTATATGAAGAGTTCAGATGCAAAAGCCTCTAGTGCCATTTGAAATTTTCTTCTAGAATGATAATTTTTATCAAGCTTGTACATTTTAAGTTCAGTAATTTCACTTAAATGACAATTATTAGGTAATCTTCATTGCCATTTAAGTGAAATTACTGAACTTAAATATACAAGCTTGATAAAAATTATTATTCTAGAAGAAAATTTCAAATGTTACTTAGAGGCTTTTGCATCTGAACTCTTCATATATATATATATATATATATATATATATATATATATATGAAGAGGTCTTTTCCAAAACGCTATAAATCCATTTCAATAGTTTTCAGGAAAATTACATTTTTTACCTAGACCCACACATTTTGTGAATATTCAATTTATCCTGTTAAAATGTTTTATTGGCTCAGTCTGAACATGTTGAACAATGATTATTAAATCAAACAACAATATTGTTTATGATAAATTAAAAGTTAATTTATTTTTTTTCCAAAACGCTATAAATCCATAAATTTTTTCCAAAACTGTATGGTTTGTCTTTAAAAAAAAAAAAACGAGAGCATGTAACATATAATCAGGGGCTCATACTATAAATTAAATTTAGTAACACATTTAGGCTAAAAGTCATTTGGTGCAGAACCTGAAAATAGTAATGATATCAATAGCTATTCAATAAGTTATTTAGTAATACATTCAGAGTCATTTTTAGTAAAGTGTCAAACCTGTAACAAGTAGGACCAATTTGTCCACTACATATGCGTAAAAAAAACAAATTATTAAAAATATTTAATAATGATAACGATATTCAAAAGTAGTGATGGGCACCCCTCCACCACACACACACACACACACACACGCGTGTATAGGCTACACAGCATGTGAACAAAGCGGAGCGGCGTGACGCTTACATATAGGCTAAGTTTAAAAAAAAAACTTAAACATACGTTTCATATTTATGTTTAATAATATAGGCTAATGTTATTTTTTTTATTTAATCTATGTTGATTATATGAAAAGGGAACCGCATGAGATGAGTATGATAGGATCATAAGATGACCAATATATCGGAAAACATTTGGAATGGGTCAGACATGATTTTGACCACTTATTAAGTTTTGTTTAGTAGAAAGCCTTGCTTTAAAGTGAATTTCGTTTTGTATAAATTGTATCTTCATTTTAATCAATGTTTCATCAACAAATTGACTGGATTAATAATAAATAAATAAGCAAATATATAGCAGACATATAATCAGGACACGGAAGCGCCCGCGCGTGATCTGGAGAGCATCACATAAATGAACCGAAACACAGCGATACTTGCCTCACAATCCTGAGAAGTATATCTATAAAAAGCTTGAAATGTCTACATTTAAACAAAACAATAAAAAACGAAAAGAAATTGGCTACTCTCTGCGTATGTAGGCTAATTCAAAGTGTGCATTTCTCTCTATAGGCGCGTTCACTACTGCGAAGATGGCGAGTCAGCATATCAACTTTATCTTTTCAGCTATATCTGACAGAAAACACTAATTAAAAAATAAACAATTCAAAAGTTTCATGCATAGGCCTAATCATTACTTTTGTCGGTTCTTTGTGGCAAGCTTTATGCGTGAGATGCGGAATAGGCAATTAAAAAAATGGTCATTATGGTTTCTCTCCCATATTTAAATAATTAAATCAATAGAAATATGTGATTAAACTTAAATGAACTACTACTAGTCGATTAGAAAACTCACTCATTTTGAGGAATAAATGAACATAAACAAACCTCTGTTCAGAGCGCCACCCTGTTGGATTGCGTAGAACGTTCACCGAATTCTGATTAGTCGAGAGGATTTATCGCGTTTAGGCTAAAAATAGGTTTGGCGCTTATCGCGTTTTGGAAAGAAACTGCATCTTGTAGTACATTTTAAACAAGGAAATGTAGCGATTTGGCATGAAATGTTGATGGAGCAGTGAATAGGTTCAGTGCACAGCAACATGAGATGACAAACTCATTTTTTTAAAAAATGGCGTTTATCGCGTTTTGGAAAAGACCTCTTCATATATATATATATGTGTGTGTATGTATGTATGTATGTATGTATGTATGAGGTCCTTTCAATTTTTCCTTGTGTAACACCTGAATGAAAGGCTCATTATTATGCGGCTCAGGTGAGAATCACCTAATTATTCATGATGGGGCTTGGACTGTTCAAGGCCATTCGCATATTGCCTTGGCAAACAAAAAAAAGTTTTTCACAATAAAACCCAATGATTGGGTTTGATTGTGAATGATTAGGCAGGATGCTTTTCAGATCATTTTGAAGAAAAAACACTAGGCAACAACATCCATTAGTCAAAAGTCTTGTGGACACATATTTATTATGTGTTTTGTGGCCTTATTTCAGAAACTTTCATTTTTAGTTTTTTCAAAAACCACGCATAAACAATATTCTCTCAAATATACAAACATGTACAAACATATTATATCACATATTATCATAGCCATGTTTGTGCTAAATATAGTGTAATTTCACCTGTGCCATTAATATGTTTATAAGCAACTGAAAAGAACACAAATGTCACAGCATGTCAGAACATCTCAAGGACTCCAAAAACACCTCAGACCCCAGGGGTTAAATTTAAAAGCCGATAACCAATAATTCCTTTTATTTGAAAGCCGATAACCAATAATTCCTTTTATTTGAAAGCCGATAACCGATAATTCCTTTTATTTGAAAGCCGATAACCGATAATTCCTTATATTTGAAAGCCGATAACCAATAATTCCTTAAATTTGAAAGCCAATAACCGATAATTCCTTAAATTTGAAAGCCGATAACCGATAATTCCTTAAATTTGAAAGCCGATAACCGATAATTCCTTATATTTGAAAGCCGATAACCGATAATTACTTTTATTTGAAAGCCGATAACCGATAATTCTTTATGTTTGAAAGCCGGTAGCCGATATATTGGCCGATAAATCTAAATCCACATTTTTATATAATTTTCTGAGAGCCTGATTACAAAAAACAAAAGTCACACCATTAAAATCCACGTCCCAAACACACAATTACAATGTTCTTATTATACTTCTATGAAGCCGATATGACAGATTTGCTTACCATAGTCTCCTTTTTAAAGTGATTCCAATCATATTTAAAGCAATTCAAAACCCTCATGTTGAACAGTGCGCATCTGAAGGAAATAATCTATTATTTATCGGCGTTAATATAAAATGGCTAAATTTTCTTATCGGGCCGATAACGATAAAATGTGCACGTATCGGCCGATACCGATATGTTCGCCGATATATCGCGCATCTATTTTAAATGCACCCTGTAATGGATTTACAGTCTGTTTTTCTCTGCTTTCAGCTCCGGAGTAAAGATGCAGATGAATGCTGACGAATGTCTGATTAATCTCGTTAGTGCACACCTGTATAAGCGCACTACATCTGCATCACTGCTGGATACTGAGAGTCCATCAGTGTAATTAGCAATGCTTAATAACAAGACTCATTTGGGACTCCATATTTAACTTCCAAAACTTCAAAGTTGTCCTCGTTTAGCTCCTCGTGTCATATTTATGCTTTCCAGAGTGTAAATGGGGTTTGGGATTATCAGATAGACATCAGATGGAGGTTTATTTATTGATCTGGGAAGCGACACACATCCGACTAGCCTTGATTTTCGTCACTTGCACTGAAATGTTTTAAAGTAGTTTATGCTTGTGGGCATAAAAAGTTTTCCTATAATGGTAAGTTGATTAATATCTGACATTTAAAGCAAGCACGTCCAGATGGTCATGAAATATCAGTGTCTCCGAAGGGATTTCCATGTTGGGATGATGGTATGACGCGCATCTGTGAACGCTTGTCTTTGCTTACAGTTTGTGTGTGAAATCGTTCACTAATCACGCTAGCGAACTAGCCTGCGGGGTTATGAATGCAGTTTTACATGAGCGTTGTTAATCGTTCGTGATGCAGAAGTACAACCTTTATGTCTGTTTATTGCTCGTCCTGTTTGACGTAGTGAACCTCCAGCTCTGTGTACCTTCATCATGTTTCACATGTGAACTCGTGAATCATGACCGTGACTGAAAGTTCAGGCCGTTTCACCGGCGCTTCGTTGTTGCATCATTGACTCGTGTATGTTGTGATATATTAGATCTAATAAGCCTGACAAATGAAATCATAGCCATTGGAACAGTTTATTGAACCTTTAGACAAAATATTGTTTATTATTTTGAGTATCATATTTGATATTTCAGCCTTTTAAGGCTCAATTTTATCCAAAAATATGCAATTTGCTGCAGATGCTGATATTCATATCGCCAAAAAGGGATGAAATTCTGATGCTTGTTATGTAAATCAATGAGATCTTTATAACAGAATAGCAGATAAAATGCAAATAAATGTCAATAATATGTCTTAGTAAGATGATATTTAAATGCTATTTTATGATCAAAATATATAATGCGATGCAATACAATGATGATTGAGAGATGAACACATAAACCTTCCTCAAAAGCCTGATCTTATGTTATTCTTAATCAAGATGATCAAGTTATTCTTACATTGACTTGATAAAAAAACAAAAAAACAGCAGAAACTGCTAAAGATTTCAAGCATATTAGTTTATGAAGCATAATCATGTACTTTGGTTTGAGTAGATGTTCTGGCTTTAGTTGTCATGTCACTGAGCCGCATGTCCTTTAAGAAGCGAGTAAATCACTGTGTGCAAATTAAAATGCACAATGTTTGTCTGCACAATTATGTACAATCATTTTGGCTCAGTGACTGTTAAATAGTGGATATTTAAAAACACTGAGACTTGAGGAGGATGACGAAAAAATAATAATACACTGTACAATAATACAAATAGGTGCGAAATGTTATTTATTTAGATTTATTTAGGAAAAATGTATGTGCTCTACTGCTTAAAAATTTGAGGTCGGTATAATTTTATGAAAGAAGTCTCTTCTGTTCACCAAAGCTGCTTTTATTTGATCAAAAATACTGCAAAATTGTGAAATATTACTCCAGTGTAAATCATCTGTTCTCTAAGTGAATATACAGTAAAGTGTAATTTATTCCTGTGATCAAAGCTGAATGTTCAGCATCATTACTCCAGTCTTCAGTGTCACATGATCCTTCAGAAATCACTCTAATATGAGGATCTGATGCTCAGGAAACGAATAGAAAGAAGATGTATTTGAATTAGAATATTTTGTAATATTATAAATTCCTTTACTGACACTTTTGATCATTTTAATGCGTGATGAAATAAAGCATTCATTTCTCTTTGACTCCAAAGTTTTCAACTGTACTATTTATGAAAAAAGTATGATTTCATAGTATGTGTTAAAACAATTAATATTAATGTCTAAATTGTGATTCGACACAGATAAAATAATCTTTCTGGCAGAATAGCAATCATATTCATCTATGAATTTTAGGGGTAAAATACAATCCCAGAATTAACAGTCACAAATACTTTATTAATGAGTTTGCAAAAATGCGAAACAGTCCAATTTAAAAAAATGTTTGATTTATACCTACAGGTGAAACTCGAAACATTAGAATATGGTGCAAAAGTTCATTTATTTCAGTAATTCAACTTAAAAGGTGAAACTAATATATTATATAGACTCATTACATGCAAAGTGAGATATTTCAAGCCTTTATTTGTTATAATTGTGATGATTATGGATTACAGATATGAAAACCCCAAAGTCAAAATTAGAATATTGTGAAAAGGTTTTCATATCTGTAAGCCATAATCATCACAATTATAACAAATAAAGGCTTGAAATATCTCACTTTGCATGTAATGAGTCTATATAATATATTAGTTTCACCTTTTAAGTTGAATTACTGAAATAAATGAACTTTTGCACGATATTCTAATTTTCAAGTTTCACCTGTTTTTTTTTCCAACTAAATAACCATCAGAGTGAAATGTAATGTACATTTGTAAGGATATTATTGTTTATGATAATATTGCTCATTAGGACTGGGTGAAATATTGTATATCATTCAGTAGTATTATTATTATTTTTCAATATATATAAATGTAACCAACATCATAAAAACATTAATTTCTTTTTAGACTCCAAAGTATTGAACGGTATTTATATGTTTACAAAAGTATGATTTCATGGTATGTGTAAAAATAATGAATATGAATGCCTAAATTATGATTCGACACAGATTAATAACTGACTGCATGCATTTGTCGAAGGTCAGCGGGTTTAAACAGGAGCGACTCCTCTTGAGTTTGGACTGGATCTGCTCACACTCTGAGCTTCTGAGCTTCTCCTGGGACGAGTGTAAACGCGAGTCCTCGAACTCTGAAGAGCGCCGCTATTATTAGCATGAGAAGGCAAACGAGGACAGTCAGCGAGTCCATGTTTCTGTTCACATGATGAACGGAGAGTCTCTCCTCAGACTAATGATTTGAGTCACGACTCGTGCGTTTGTAAGGAGGTCAGGCTCACTCGCAGCACTTTTATACCAAACTAGTGATTTCACTTATTGTTAGTCCACATTACTTCGTTACCAGGATTCTGTCATGTACAATCTAACAAAGTCTGTTACAATAATACTAATAAAAAATACTTTGTGGACAGTTACACTGTATTGAGACAGTTGAGAAATAATAATATTTTTACAGTTTTCAACAATAATTGTCATTGTTGAACCCTTGCTCTTATTATGTTTTTGATTTCTCAGTTGTCATTATTTTAGCAAATAATTTATTTGATATGTTTTGAGACAGTTTGTTTTAAGAAGTTTCAAAGAGTTAGTAAAAGAGTAAAGTAAAAGTAAAAACAAAATATTTAAGTAGGCTATCTATTTTTTATTAAGTATTTATTTTGTATTTATACATAACCTCACTGTATTAATTTATAATGTATCATTGTATTTGTGTCAATCGTCAAGCACAGGTGACTCTGCGTAGTGGGAGGGGCCCCAAAAGGCTCGGGACGGCTCTGTTCGTTACAAAGGCTGCCGATGACGTGTTTCCCGGGCCAGCAGAACACAAGTGCTTCTGTGAGAGTGCCGTGTTTGTTAGTTTGTCATTAATCCTCAGGAATCCCAGTGTTAGATAATGTTTTTAAAGGTTTTTACACAAGCAACGGTTAGATTCAGGATCATAACCGGCACAGACATCGTGTTTCTCACAATATTTCCTATAACAGTCTGTCAATATGGGTTTTCCAATTACTGATTCGTGAGCTTTCACATTTGTCTCTTGGGTATTTGGTTATGTCTTTGTTTCAGGTTAATTGAAAGTCACATTTATTTTTATAGCATTTAATGCAAAACTGATTGTTTCAAAGCAGCGTCACTGAAATCAATAACAGAATCAGTGATGCAAACTTCATCAACTATGAGACGAGTTCAATTTCAACAAAAATGTTCAATGTTGCAGAGATCATCAATTATTAAACCGATTCAATTCAGTTCAGTGTTGATTTAATTCAGTTCGATAACAATTTAAATGTTGCAACATTCAAAAAATATAAAACAGATTCAATTTGGTTCAATGCAGTGTCAATATTGTAGAGTTAATCAATTATTGAACAGATTCAATTCAGTTCAATGTTGGATTTAGTTCAGTTCAATAGTTTCAATGTTGCAACATTCATGAAATATTAAACAGATTCAATTCAGTTCAATAACAATTTCAATGTTGCAACATTCATAAAATATTAAACAGATTTAATTCAGTTCAATGTTGATTCAGTTCAGTTCAATAACAGTGTCAATGTTGCAGAGTTCATCAATTATTAAAAATATTCAATTCAGTTCAATAACAATTTCAATGTTGCAACATTCATAAAATATTAAACGGGTTCAATGCAGTGTCAATATTGTAGAGTTAATCAATTATTGAACAGATTAAATTCAGTTCGATGTTGAATTTAATTCAGTTCAATAACTATTTCAATGTTGCAACATTCATCAAATATTAAACAGATTCAATTCAGTCAGTTCAATGTTGATACAGTTCAGTTCAATAACAGTGTCAATGTTGCAGAGTTCATCAATTATTACAAATATTCAATTCAGTTCAATAACAGTGTCAATGTTGCAACATTCATCAATTATTAAACAGAATATTGTAGAGTTCATCCTTTATAAAGAGATTCAATTCAGTTCAATGCTGATTCAATTCAGTTTAATGTAGCATCAATGTTTCAAAATTCAATTATGAAACTAATTAAATTCAGTTCAATGTTGATTTAATTCAGTTCAATAACAGTGTCAATGTTGCAAAATTCATCAGTTTTAAAACAAATTCAATTTCATCTGTAAAGCAGCTCTACAGAAGACGATAGTGTCATTATTGTAAACTAATTTAGGTTGTTTTTATAACCAAATATCAGTGCATATTGATATTAAAATGTCTGTTTCTAGCTATTAACTTTTGGTACTTTTTATGACACACTGTCTATAAAATTATATTTCTGGCAGTAGTCTTTAATAAGTATTAACTTCGTAGGAATAAAGACATACTGTGGTTTAATTTAATCGCATACTGTTGCAGTAAATATTCTGTTTCCACAGTCAGTCAAAAACTATATTGCTCATTAGGACTGGGTAAAATGTTGAAAATGGATATATTCAGAATTATTATTGTTTTTCAATATATATATAAATTTAACCAACATCACATTCATTTTAATGCACTTTTCTTGAATATTACGTTCACCAAAGCAATGGACCAGTTGAGTTTGTTCCTTCTGTCAAGACCTCAATATTTGTTATGATATTTAATATGCGTTGTTATTAATCGTTTCCACTAATATACTGTAAATCTCAAAGATGCAACAAAAAGTAATATTCTTCCCTGTGTTTTTTACAATTTGGTTTGACCCTTGTGAGACCTTATGGACATTTTTGTTATGTTTTTTTGTGATAATTTTGCCTGTGTTAATGCCAACTGCATACATTTTGGCACATGTGTGTATTTTTATTGCAATTGGACTATTTCACCCCCATTTCCTTTAAAAAATATATTTTGCACCAGTAACACAAAATAGTTCCTCTCAGGACCTCAAGGACAAAAAATGTCCCCATTGAAACCCATTAAAGCTGCAATTTATAATCCCAGGGCCATTTAACTAAACAATCATGCAATCTTTGTTAATAGGCTTTTGATTCTGTTGGCAAGGCTTTAAAATGTACCTTTTTACAATCTTTTACCAGACATTTTCTCAGGTTTGGTCTATAAAGCATAGCCAATTGGATAATTATGCAGCTATAATTGTGTGTGTGTGTGAGTGTGTCCCAGTGAGTTTTGCTGCATCTAATGAGGATAATGTGTTCCTGCGCCCAAACACAATCTCACTAAAAGCACATTTTTTGAGATATCATCCTCAAATTTGGAACACGACTTGTTTAGATTTATGATTTGGATTTTCTAGCAGTTTTAGAGTTCAACATGATTCATAATATATAAATGTTATATAAAATCATGTTCATAAACTTAAAGGGTTAGTTCACCCAAACATGTAAACTCTGTCAGTAATGACTCTCCCTCATGTTGTTCAACCCCGTCAGACTTTCGTTCATCTTCGGGACATAAATTAAGATATTTGTGATTAAATCTGAGAGCGGTCTCACTCCTCCATAGGCTTCTATTGTAATTGAAACTTGCCGGAACAGAAAGTTATTAAAGACATCGTTAAAATAGTCCAAGTGACTACTCACTCGAGGCCCACAGAGAATAAGATGAAGAGTTGAATAAAGTTGTTATTTTTGTGTGTTTTTTGCGCACACAAAGTATTCTCGTCGCTTGATAATCTTAAGGTTGAGCCGCTGTAGTCACTCGGACTATTTTAACAATGTCTTTAATAACTTTCTGTTCCGGCAAGTTTCAATTACAACAGAAGCCTATGGAGGAGTGAGACAAACTGCTAGAAAATCCAAATCATATATCTAAACAAGTCGTGTTCCAAACTTGAGGATGATATCTAAAAAAATGAGCTTTTAGTGAGATTGTGTTGAGAGTTGTCATGTTTGGGTGAACTATCCCTTTAAACCTATATAACTTGTTGTTGTTTTTTACTTTTTTAAACTTTGTGTACTTCAACAGTAACCTGCCATGGGTCTTATCTAAAATGAGACTACACTTAATTAAGTCTGTGCTCCCAAGATTAACATTTTTATGACAATTTTAGTACATTTTTGTCCACTATGGACATGTAACTTTTTTTTAATTGACGCACAGGGTTCAAATGATGGATCATTTGATTGAAGACCCATATCACTCATTACAATCCAATCGGGAGAGAGCGTTTACTCTCTGTGTGCTCGATCGTGCTTTGATCGGATGTTGCATCAGGATACAAGCGACTCTTTGTCAACATGAAGAGAGGCCTCTCCGAATCTTATCTGAGCGCCCAGAGAATCATGTTGGAGAAGCAAACGACCTCGCACAAACCCACGAGCCCCTCGGCCATGGCGTAGGCCATGCGTATTCCTATCATACATGTCAAAACATTGAGCAACGCGGCCTCGGATGGCCTTTGCCTTATCAAACCTCTATCCGTCAGTAAATCAAGCCTACGCATCATTAGACATTATACTTAAAGCCGTGAAGTGCATTCACAGTTGTGCTTTAAAGCATTTATCACGATGTAACACATGACATTTATATATAAAATACTACAGTATACATACAATATATCTATGACAATGTGGTTTATCCTCACATCAAATTTTATGTATGTATGAGAAAATACTATTTCATTTTTTTTACTTAAAAATTTCACGTTAAATTAAATTTGTTGCTTGCCATTTCTTTTTAGTAATTATTTGTGAAATTTACCAGCATTTTCGGTGTGAAACTTGTTTCAGAATAAATCCTACAGCAAAATATTTTTTTACAGGGTTGAATATATTCATCTTCGATATAAATAAAATAAGTTCGATAAAAATTTTTATACATTTTCTTTTATTCATAATATTAATAACATTTTCTTGTGTTGAATTGTGCAAAGGGCTTGTTCTTTGAAAATAAAAATATCTAAAAATAAACTATTTCTTAGTTTAATATCTTTTTAGTTTTAATAGAGCTCATGCAACTAATCTAATAATTCATTTCTGAATTCGGTTAATTTCTTGTAACAGTACTATAATTTTAACCTGTTTGTGAAACTTAAATTTGACACCAGTGTTATTTTAGTATCTTTGAAATAATATGATTTTTTTTTTAAATATGCACTTATATTTTCAATATGACTTTTTTTTTATTTATTTTTTTAGTTAGTTTAGTCATTTTAGTTCAGTTTTTTTGTCTTTTTTTTACGTTTTTGTTTTAAATATGTCTAGGTTTTATTAATTTTATTTCTGTTAATTTTCATACATCAAGTTAAACTTAGAAATTTTGCTTCTGCAATTTGCTGAAATTAAATTTTTTTTTTTGGTTTTTCAAGTAACGAAAATGTTTTTTTAAGGAGTTAATTTGACCTATTATATCCCCTTTGGACAGATATTTCGTTGAAAAGTTGATTCTGGTTCAACACATGGTTCACAGATTGTCAGGTCATGCGCTTCATGACACGTTTAACCTTAGCTAAGAGGTAACGCTGTGTTTGTAGAGGCTTTCTTGTGCTCATGGGACACATTTCTCCAGATATGACCTCGAACCGGGACACGAGACCTGTTTTCTCTGCGGGTCAGAGACTATCAGAGGTCAGAGGTCATGAACTAAACTGAGCAAATGTGCTGTCAGTGCAGGTTCATGGGTTAAAAACGGACGGATGGATTAAATTGATCCATTTCTGTTCTGGGCATTTCAACACGAGTTAATGGAAATGTTCGTTTGGTTTTACCAGTTAATGCACTGAAACGGTTTTTGGGGGACAAATATATAGTATAAATGTCTTACATATCCTCTTACTTATCCTCTCCCTATGGAGGATCCCTTTCCCACTCTACAGATAAAGCGTTGTTGAAAATCCGGCTCGCGTACCCCGAAGTGATAAAATAAAACAAAATTCTGTATCAAAATGAATAGGCAAGACAAGTAGTTTGTTTAGGCTGGGTTGTATGAATTATAAACCTGCGCACATATTTTAAAAAGCACATAACTATAGAATCAATTCTGAATGAGCATGTGAACGCCGTCAGCGTTAATCACAGGTTCGCGTTTAAAGTCTGATCATTTCAATGGAGCAGTGGCGTAGGTTTGATTTTTAAATTGGTGGGGACGGGGACATCAATATAAATATATTTTGAGTTTTGATCGAAATTATTGCTAGGGATATATCAGTGTCACTGGATATTGGTAGGGACACGTCCCTAGCGTCCCTACTAAATTCTACGCCCCTGCAATGGAGGTGAATCAATCAAAGTTAACTTTAGCTGGAAATAACATTATTCAAGAACCGCTATAATGCCAAAACAATCTGTTACCTTAAATTATATGTTTATCTCTGTAAAGCTGCTTTGAAACAATCCATTGTTAAAAGCGCTATATAAATGAAGATGACTTGACTTGACATAGTATAAATGTTTCACGTAAAGCTAATTAAAAGTGTTTTTAAATAATTCCAGTTAAATTACTTTAACACCAGTATTAAGTTTTACACCACTGAAATTATTTTTTTGTGAAACATTTATACTATAGAAAACATCATATATAGCCGGTCTAAAACACTTATAACATCACATATCACACTGTATAAAACAGTTTTAAGAACTTTTTATTATACATTTCTATATATATATATATATATATATATATATATATATATATATATATTCTGTTTATATATAGCATTAAATGTTTAACATAAAAAGTGTTTAGACAGTCAACAGGCATAATGAGATTTATGAACTAAAGAAAAGAGATAAAATCGTAATATCAGCACATTTTGGTCCGGATCGGCAGATAGTATCAGCTTTAATATTGTCCATGTTTCATAAGTATTTTTAACATTTGAAACTCTTTTCTTTGGTTTGCAGAAACACTGAATGAC
>CM060610.1:1705060-1715060 GCA_030578255.1 Tiaroga cobitis
AGAGAGAGACTGAGGGAGGGAGAGAGACTGAGGGAGAGAGAGAGAGAGAGAGAGAGTAGATAGAGAGAGAAAGAAAACCTGGAGACGAGGCCTTTCTGTGTCTGAACTGATACAGACGAAATTGTGTGTGTGTGTGTGTGTGTGTGTGTGTTAGCCTGGCAAGCCAGACCTACATCAAGATGTTAGGTCTGGGAACTCACAATTGGCATACCTCTATCCGAGGGGCGGGATAAACGGTTGTCTTTCAATATCCCTCTGCACGCCATAGGATAGCGCTAACCAACCAGAGCAACGAATGGCTGTGGCTGAGTGAGTCCCATGCGTTTCCCCACCAGCAGAGCTAGTTGATATATTAAACTTTTGCCGTATCCGCTCGTCAAAACTCCGAACACATCTTCCTTTTTTAAGAATGACTTAAGTGACGTTCTCTGAGTCGCGGCCAAAGCCGAATCGAAAGACCGCTGTTCGCCAGCTGCATCTTGTTTGTTTTCAAGTAGCAGGGAAATCACCTATGGAAATCACGGCGCAGAACCGTCACAACTCTGCCGTCATTGTGTTAAGCCCGCCCACCAACTCTATACACGATGTGATTGGCCTGACCAGAGTTTGGTTTTTCCACTTCGAAAGCCAACGGAGAGTTGCTAGACCACACTGGCTGCAAAATTATTTTTGCTGCCGCAAGGGTGCGTCTAGATTTCTAGGCTATGTGTGTGTGTGTGTGTGTACAGTAAATTGACCAAAAGTGTCAGTAAAGATTCTGTTTCAAATGAATTTTGTTCTTTTGAACTTTCTATTTATCAAAGAATCCCGAGAAATAAAATGTATCTTGGTTTCCACATAAATATGAACTGTTTTCAACACTGATAATAATCAGTGTCACATGATCCTTCAGAAATCACTCTAATATGAGGATCTGATGCTCAAGAAACATTTATGATTATTATCAATGTAAAAAACAGTTAATATTTATGTGGAAACCAAGATACATTTTATTTCTCGGGATTCTTTGATAAAAAGAAAGTTCAAAAGAACAGCATTTATCTGAAACATAATCTTTTGTAACATTTTGTCACTTTTGATCAATTTAATGCGTCCTTGATGAATAAAAAGTGATTTCTTCCTGTTCCCAAATAGTAACTGAATCAAGACAACGGAAAAAAAGTCTTATATCATCCACAAAATAAAGTATGTGAAGCGATTAAACCTGAATTGAAAAATACAATTCATATGCAAATATAAGTTTGAATCTGTACTAATTGTGCTTGATCTTCTTATCTGTATTCTCCAGACCGAACGAGTCGATCCTCAAACAAGAGCAGGGATTCACAGTGAGTCTGTGTGTGTGTGTGTGTGTGTGTGTGAGTGTGTGTGTGTGTTTGCGCGTGTGTGTCTGTGTGTTTGCGTGTGTGTGTGTGTGTGTGTGTGTGTGTGTGTGCTTTGAGTCGAAGCTCTGCCAAGTTCAAACCTCACCGCTGCATTTTAATTACACCATCATTTTAATCCGCTCTTAAACAGCCTTTATTGAAAGACCCGTTAAATCTATTATTAGTGTTAATGCAGAACTGCAGAGGAATGTCCAAGACTGACCGGGAGCATTTCTGCGGATTTAAACATGAAAACATCTCAGGAATAAATCAGGCGTCTTTGTTTTCCAGACCAGGATCTGTAGATGTTTCGTAATTGCAGTCTGTGTTTGTTGCGTAAGGAGGAAAGACACGCCGGGTTTAATTATAAGAAGAAACGGAGAACAAAGGCAACATTGAGGTGTTATTGTTGGTACTCAGGCATGTTAGTAACTCCTGAGGTGTTATTGTTGATACTCAGACATGTTAGTAACTCCTGAGGTGTTATTGTTGATACTCAGTCATGTTAGTAACTCCTGAGGTGTTATTGTTGACACTCAGACATGTTAGTAACTCCTGAGGTGTTATTGTTGATACTCAGACATGTTAGTAACTCCTGAGGTGTTATTGTTGACACTCAGACATGTTAGTAACTCCTGAGGTGTTATTGTTGACACTCAGACATGTTAGTAACTCCTGAGGTGTTATTGTTGACACTCAGACATGTTAGTAACTCCTGAGGTGTTATTGTTGATACTCAGACATGTTAGTAACTCCTGAGGTGTTATTGTTGATACTCAGACATGTTAGTAACTCCTGAGGTGTTATTGTTGACACTCAGACATGTTAGTAACTCCTGAGGTGTTATTGTTGACACTCAGACATGTTAGTAACTCCTGAGGTGTTATTGTTGATACTCAGACATGTTAGTAACTCCTGAGGTGTTATTGTTGATACTCAGTCATGTTAGTAACTCCTGAGGTGTTATTGTTGATACTCAGACATGTTAGTAACTCCTGAGGTGTTATTGTTGATACTCAGACATGTTAGTAACTCCTGAGGTGTTATTGTTGATACTCAGTCATGTTAGTAACTCCTGAGGTGTTATTGTTGACACTCAGACATGTTAGTAACTCCTGAGGTGTTATTGTTGACACTCAGTCATGTTAGTAACTCCTGAGGTGTTATTGTTGATACTCAGACATGTTAGTAACTCCTGAGGTGTTATTGTTGACACTCAGTCATGTTAGTAACTCCTGAGGTGTTATTGTTGATACTCAGACATGTTAGTAACTCCTGAGGTGTTATTGTTGATACTCAGACATGTTAGTAACTCCTGAGGTGTTATTGTTGATACTCAGTCATGTTAGTAACTCCTGAGGTGTTATTGTTGACACTCAGACATGTTAGTAACTCCTGAGGTGTTATTGTTGACACTCAGACATGTTAGTAACTCCTGAGGTGTTATTGTTGACACTCAGTCATGTTAGTAACTCCTGAGGTGTTATTGTTGATACTCAGGCATGTTAGTAACTCCTGAGGTGTTATTGTTGACACTCAGACATGTTAGTAACTCCTGAGGTGTTATTGTTGACACTCAGACATGTTAGTAACTCCTGAGGTGTTATTGTTGATACTCAGACATGTTAGTAACTCCTGAGGTGTTATTGTTGACACTCAGACATGTTAGTAACTCCTGAGGTGTTATTGTTGATACTCAGACATGTTAGTAACTCCTGAGGTGTTATTGTTGACACTCAGTCATGTTAGTAACTCCTGAGGTGTTATTGTTTATACTCAGTCATGTTAGTAACTCCTGAGGTGTTATTGTTGACACTCAGTCATGTTAGTAACTCCTGAGGTGTTATTGTTGACACTCAGACATGTTAGTAACTCCTGAGGTGTTATTGTTTATACTCAGTCATGTTAGTAACTCCTGAGGTGTTATTGTTGACACTCAGTCATGTTAGTAACTCCTGAGGTGTTATTGTTGACACTCAGTCATGTTAGTAACTCCTGAGGTGTTATTGTTGACCCTCAGACATGTTAGTAACTCCTGAGGTGTTATTGTTGACCCTCAGACATGTTAGTAACTCCTGAGGTGTTATTGTTGACACTCAGACATGTTAGTAACTCCTGAGGTGTTTTTGTTGACACTCAGACATGTTAGTAACTCCTGAGGTGTTATTGTTGATACTCAGACATGTTAGTAACTCCTGAGGTGTTATTGTTGACACTCAGACATGTTAGTAACTCCTGAGGTGTTATTGTTGACCCTCAGACATGTTAGTAACTCCTGAGGTGTTATTGTTGACACTCAGACATGTTAGTAACTCCTGAGATGTTATTGTTGATACTCAGACATGTTAGTAACTCCTGAGGTGTTATTGTTGACACTCAGTCATGTTAGTAACTCCTGAGGTGTTATTGTTGACACTCAGTCATGTTAGTAACTCCTGAGGTGTTATTGTTGATACTCAGTCATGTTAGTAACTCCTGAGGTGTTATTGTTGACACTCAGTCATGTTAGTAACTCCTGAGGTGTTATTGTTGACACTCAGACATGTTAGTAACTCCTGAGGTGTTATTGTTGACACTCAGACATGTTAGTAACTCCTGAGGTGTTATTGTTGATACTCAGACATGTTAGTAACTCCTGAGGTGTTATTGTTGACACTCAGACATGTTAGTAACTCCTGAGGTGTTATTGTTGATACTCAGACATGTTAGTAACTCCTGAGGTGTTATTGTTGATACTCAGACATGTTAGTAACTCCTGAGGTGTTATTGTTGACACTCAGACATGTTAGTAACTCCTGAGGTGTTATTGTTGACACTCAGACATGTTAGTAACTCCTGAGGTGTTATTGTTGATACTCAGACATGTTAGTAACTCCTGAGGTGTTATTGTTGACACTCAGACATGTTAGTAACTCCTGAGGTGTTATTGTTGACACTCAGACATGTTAGTAACTCCTGAGGTGTTATTGTTGACACTCAGACATGTTAGTAACTCCTGAGGTGTTATTGTTGATACTCAGACATGTTAGTAACTCCTGAGGTGTTATTGTTGATACTCAAACATGTTAGTAACTCCTGAGGTGTTATTGTTGATACTCAGACATGTTAGTAACTCCTGAGGTGTTATTGTTGATACTCAGACATGTTAGTAACTCCTGAGGTGTTATTGTTGATACTCAGGCATGTTAGTAACTCCTGAGGTGTTATTGTTGATACTCAGACATGTTAGTAACTCCTGAGGTGTTATTGTTGATACTCAGACATGTTAGTAACTCCTGAGGTGTTATTGTTGATACTCAGGCATGTTAGTAACTCCTGAGGTGTTATTGTTGATACTCAAACATGTTAGTAACTCCTGAGGTGTTATTGTTGACACTCAGACATGTTAGTAACTCCTGAGGTGTTATTGTTGATACTCAGACATGTTAGTAACTCCTGAGGTGTTATTGTTGACACTCAGACATGTTAGTAACTCCTGATGTGTTATTGTTGATACTCAGACATGTTAGTAACTCCTGAGGTGTTATTGTTGACACTCAGTCATGTTAGTAACTCCTGAGGTGTTATTGTTGACACTCAGTCATGTTAGTAACTCCTGAGGTGTTATTGTTGATACTCAGTCATGTTAGTAACTCCTGAGGTGTTATTGTTGACCCTCAGACATGTTAGTAACTCCTGAGGTGTTATTGTTGACCCTCAGACATGTTAGTAACTCCTGAGGTGTTATTGTTGATACTCAGACATGTTAGTAACTCCTGAGGTGTTATTGTTGATACTCAGTCATGTTAGTAACTCCTGAGGTGTTATTGTTGATACTCAGACATGTTAGTAACTCCTGAGGTGTTATTGTTGATACTCAGTCATGTTAGTAACTCCTGAGGTGTTATTGTTGATACTCAGTCATGTTAGTAACTCCTGAGGTGTTATTGTTGATACTCAGTCATGTTAGTAACTCCTGAGGTGTTATTGTTGATACTCAGACATGTTAGTAACTCCTGAGGTGTTATTGTTGATACTCAGTCATGTTAGTAACTCCTGAGGTGTTATTGTTGATACTCAGACATGTTAGTAACTCCTGAGGTGTTATTGTTGATACTCAGTCATGTTAGTAACTCCTGAGGTGTTATTGTTGACACTCAGACATGTTAGTAACTCCTGAGGTGTTATTGTTGATACTCAGTCATGTTAGTAACTCCTGAGGTGTTATTGTTGACACTCAGACATGTTAGTAACTCCTGAGGTGTTATTGTTGACACTCAGACATGTTAGTAACTCCTGAGGTGTTATTGTTGATACTCAGACATGTTAGTAACTCCTGAGGTGTTATTGTTGATACTCAGTCATGTTAGTAACTCCTGAGGTGTTATTGTTGACACTCAGACATGTTAGTAACTCCTGAGGTGTTATTGTTGATACTCAGACATGTTAGTAACTCCTGAGGTGTTATTGTTGATACTCAGACATGTTAGTAACTCCTGAGGTGTTATTGTTGATACTCAGACATGTTAGTAACTCCTGAGGTGTTATTGTTGATACTCAGTCATGTTAGTAACTCCTGAGGTGTTATTGTTGACACTCAGACATGTTAGTAACTCCTGAGGTGTTATTGTTGATACTCAGACATGTTAGTAACTCCTGAGGTGTTATTGTTGATACTCAGTCATGTTAGTAACTCCTGAGGTGTTATTGTTGATACTCAGACATGTTAGTAACTCCTGAGGTGTTATTGTTGATACTCAGTCATGTTAGTAACTCCTGAGGTGTTATTGTTGACACTCAGACATGTTAGTAACTCCTGAGGTGTTATTGTTGATACTCAGACATGTTAGTAACTCCTGAGGTGTTATTGTTGATACTCAGGCATGTTAGTAACTCCTGAGGTGTTATTGTTGATACTCAGTCATGTTAGTAACTCCTGAGGTGTTATTGTTGATACTCAGTCATGTTAGTAACTCCTGAGGTGTTATTGTTGACACTCAGACATGTTAGTAACTCCTGAGGTGTTATTGTTGACACTCAGACATGTTAGTAACTCCTGAGGTGTTATTGTTGATACTCAGACATGTTAGTAACTCCTGAGGTGTTATTGTTGACACTCAGACATGTTAGTAACTCCTGAGGTGTTATTGTTGATACTCAGACATGTTAGTAACTCCTGAGGTGTTATTGTTGATACTCAGACATGTTAGTAACTCCTGAGGTGTTATTGTTGACACTCAGACATGTTAGTAACTCCTGAGGTGTTATTGTTGACACTCAGACATGTTAGTAACTCCTGAGGTGTTATTGTTGATACTCAGACATGTTAGTAACTCCTGAGGTGTTATTGTTGACACTCAGACATGTTAGTAACTCCTGAGGTGTTATTGTTGACACTCAGACATGTTAGTAACTCCTGAGGTGTTATTGTTGACACTCAGACATGTTAGTAACTCCTGAGGTGTTATTGTTGATACTCAGACATGTTAGTAACTCCTGAGGTGTTATTGTTGATACTCAAACATGTTAGTAACTCCTGAGGTGTTATTGTTGATACTCAGGCATGTTAGTAACTCCTGAGGTGTTATTGTTGATACTCAGACATGTTAGTAACTCCTGAGGTGTTATTGTTGATACTCAGGCATGTTAGTAACTCCTGAGGTGTTATTGTTGATACTCAGACATGTTAGTAACTCCTGAGGTGTTATTGTTGATACTCAGACATGTTAGTAACTCCTGAGGTGTTATTGTTGACACTCAGTCATGTTAGTAACTCCTGAGGTGTTATTGTTGACACTCAGTCATGTTAGTAACTCCTGAGGTGTTATTGTTGATACTCAGTCATGTTAGTAACTCCTGAGGTGTTATTGTTGACACTCAGTCATGTTAGTAACTCCTGAGGTGTTATTGTTGACACTCAGACATGTTAGTAACTCCTGAGGTGTTATTGTTGACACTCAGACATGTTAGTAACTCCTGAGGTGTTATTGTTGATACTCAGACATGTTAGTAACTCCTGAGGTGTTATTGTTGACACTCAGACATGTTAGTAACTCCTGAGGTGTTATTGTTGATACTCAGACATGTTAGTAACTCCTGAGGTGTTATTGTTGACACTCAGACATGTTAGTAACTCCTGAGGTGTTATTGTTGACACTCAGACATGTTAGTAACTCCTGAGGTGTTATTGTTGACACTCAGACATGTTAGTAACTCCTGAGGTGTTATTGTTGATACTCAGACATGTTAGTAACTCCTGAGGTGTTATTGTTGACACTCAGACATGTTAGTAACTCCTGAGGTGTTATTGTTGACACTCAGACATGTTAGTAACTCCTGAGGTGTTATTGTTGACACTCAGACATGTTAGTAACTCCTGAGGTGTTATTGTTGATACTCAGACATGTTAGTAACTCCTGAGGTGTTATTGTTGATACTCAAACATGTTAGTAACTCCTGAGGTGTTATTGTTGATACTCAGACATGTTAGTAACTCCTGAGGTGTTATTGTTGATACTCAGACATGTTAGTAACTCCTGAGGTGTTATTGTTGATACTCAGGCATGTTAGTAACTCCTGAGGTGTTATTGTTGATACTCAGGCATGTTAGTAACTCCTGAGGTGTTATTGTTGATACTCAGACATGTTAGTAACTCCTGAGGTGTTATTGTTGATACTCAGGCATGTTAGTAACTCCTGAGGTGTTATTGTTGATACTCAAACATGTTAGTAACTCCTGAGGTGTTATTGTTGATACTCAGACATGTTAGTAACTCCTGAGGTGTTATTGTTGGTACTCAGTCATGTTAGTAACTCCTGAGGTGTTATTGTTGACACTCAGACATGTTAGTAACTCCTGAGGTGTTATTGTTGATACTCAGACATGTTAGTAACTCCTGAGGTGTTATTGTTGATACTCAGACATGTTAGTAACTCCTGAGGTGTTATTGTTGACACTCAGTCATGTTAGTAACTCCTGAGGTGTTATTGTTGATACTCAGACATGTTAGTAACTCCTGAGGTGTTATTGTTGATACTCAGACATGTTAGTAACTCCTGAGGTGTTATTGTTGACACTCAGTCATGTTAGTAACTCCTGAGGTGTTATTGTTGATACTCAGACATGTTAGTAACTCCTGGAGGAAAGCGACATGTTCACGCGTCTCGTGTTTCACGGGTGTTTGTCGAAGGAAAAGCGTCGTGATTTCGAGCTGCTGATCGTGACGACGCTTGTTGATTTGATCCTCTTTCCATTCATCACAGTTTTTGCTCGTTGGTGTTTTCGTGCCATAACTTTTCTCACTTACTTTGTGCTCCGGTTGCACTTTACAATAATTTTTTGTTTAACCCTCTGGGAACCAGAAACGCGCCGTTTTTTTTTTCACATAGCTGAAAAATAGACTTAAAGTACTACCATCATTTCTGTTCATATAGAGTTAAGAAATATGAGAAAATAATCTGTTAAATGTCTACTTTATGTGCCCACATACAATCGAAATAAAATATTGTGCTTTTGTAAAATAAAGAATATAAACAGGGTGTGCGTTCTGCCTCTCAGTCACCGTGAACTTTATCTTTTAAATCATTTGAGTTTGTACTTTTAAATGATCCGATTCAAAACTAAAATAAATATTCTCCGTTTATGTCATCTAAAAAGAGAGACGTGTCAGCCATTCTAATTATCTTTCTCTCAGCTCATTATCTCTGGTAATGTGACACGCCCACGGAGAGCACGCGCTATTCAAACGAAAATACGTGAAGCACCACATTGAGACGCGTTAACGCCCATAAACTCTGAAAACACACTATATTTTTAGTCAGATTAATCTACTGTCATCTTGCGTGGCTGTGAGGAATAATCCTGGGACATTTACCTACCTCAGAACAAGTGCTGGTTTATTTTCACCACGAGGAGGAGCAACAGATTCAGCTGAGAAGTGTGTAAGTGTTTTATGCTTGTGCTTTGTTCTAATCGCGATATAGAATAACGTTAGTGTCTGTAAACGGAAAAATAGCATACTGTTTAAATGTAAATCATGTTTCTGTGTGTGTGTGTGTGTGTGTGTGTGTGTGTGTGTGTGTGTGTGTGTGTGTGTGTGTGTGTGTGTGTGTGTGAATGAATGAACGCACAGATACGCACTGTTATAGACGAAATAAAAGACGTTTTAGATAGAGTATAAAGTTTTTACTCTAAAATAGACATCAAATAAGCTTTGTTAGGAGTTTCTGCTCATATGTTAAATATATAGTATGTTTTGTCAATAAACTAATCAACTAAGATGTTATAGTTTTTGTTCCAATGCAAGCTATATCAAAATAATGAATCCTCAACTTTGAAATATGTATGATCAAACTAAGACATTTATGGAAAAAGACTATTTTCTTTTCAAGATGTTTCCAACTCTAACTTTGAACTGAAATAAAACCTTGTCTATATGGTGAAGGGTGTGTGATAGATGTGTCCAGACGTATGCACCCTGTATTTTAAAGAAGAACATTTAATTATTTGCGATACATTATTCATTCACAAAGAATTCAAGGACATTATTAATGTCCCTAAAGGTTGGAGTTTTCCTCATTTTTTTAATTAAGGCATTACAATTTTTTATTCCTCTTTTTAGTCAACTTTAGCATGGGTGTGTTCACTTATTCTAAGC
>CM060610.1:1720060-1947560 GCA_030578255.1 Tiaroga cobitis
ACTAAACCAGATCAGACTAGACTAAACCAGATCAGACTAGACTAAACCAGATCAGACCAGACTAAACCAGATCAGACCAGACTAAACCAGATCAGACCAGACTAAACCAGATCAGACCAGACTAAACCAGATCAGACCAGACTAAACCAGATCAGACCAGACTAAACCAGACCAGCCGGCCATTCCTGCGACTCCACCGGACAGCAGCACCACACTCCACTCTGACAACACAAACACAGAGACCAGACTAAACCAGATCAGACCAGACTAAACCAGATCAGACCAGACTAAACCAGATCAGACCAGACTAAACCAGATCAGACCAGACTAAACCAGATCAGACCAGACTAAACTAGAGCTGCCGGCCATTCCTGCGACTCCACCGGACAGCAGCACCACACTCCACTCTGACAACACAAACACAGAGACCAGACTAACCAGATCAGACCAGACTAAACCAGATCAGACCAGACTAAACCAGATCAGACTAGACTAAACCAGATCAGACCAGACTAAACCAGATCAGACCAGACTAAACCAGATCAGACCAGACTAAACCAGATCAGACCAGACTAAACCAGATCAGACCAGACTAACCAGATCAGACCAGACTAAACCAGATCAGACCAGACTAAACCAGATCAGACTAGACTAAACCAGATCAGACCAGACTAAACCAGATCAGACCAGACTAAACCAGATCAGACCAGACTAAACCAGATCAGACCAGACTAAACCAGACCAGCCGGCCATTCCTGCGACTCCACCGGACAGCAGCACCACACTCCACTCTGACAACACAAACACAGAGACCAGACTAAACCAGATCAGACCAGACTAAACCAGATCAGACCAGACTAAACCAGATCAGACTAGACTAAACCAGATCAGACTAGACTAAACCAGATCAGACTAGACTAAACCAGATCAGACCAGACTAAACCAGATCAGACCAGACTAAACCAGATCAGACCAGACTAAACCAGATCAGACCAGACTAAACCAGATCAGACCAGACTAAACCAGATCAGACCAGACTAAACCAGACCAGCCGGCCATTCCTGCGACTCCACCGGACAGCAGCACCACACTCCACTCTGACAACACAAACACAGAGACCAGACTAAACCAGATCAGACCAGACTAAACCAGATCAGACCAGACTAAACCAGATCAGACCAGACTAAACCAGATCAGACCAGACTAAACCAGATCAGACCAGACTAAACTAGAGCTGCCGGCCATTCCTGCGACTCCACCGGACAGCAGCACCACACTCCACTCTGACAACACAAACACAGAGACCAGACTAACCAGATCAGACCAGACTAAACCAGATCAGACCAGACTAAACCAGATCAGACCAGACTAAACCAGACCAGCCGGCCATTCCTGCGACTCCACCGGACAGCAGCACCACACTCCACTCTGACAACACAAACACAGAGACCAGACTAAACCAGATCAGACCAGACTAAACCAGATCAGACCAGACTAAACCAGATCAGACTAGACTAAACCAGATCAGACTAGACTAAACCAGATCAGACCAGACTAAACCAGATCAGACCAGACTAAACCAGATCAGACCAGACTAAACCAGATCAGACCAGACTAAACCAGATCAGACCAGACTAAACTAGAGCTGCCGGCCATTCCTGCGACTCCACCGGCTGACAGCACCACACTCCACTCTGACAACATCAAGCAGAACAGTTTCTGTGACATTATCACATGCATAACAGAGACTATTACTTCATAGAGTTCTAGATCAGCATGTTTAGCTCTATAAACCCTGTATCATATTAGATATGCACATTTATAAAGCCTCTGAATGATCAAAAATAGCTTTTTTATGCAATTTTAGTGAACTGTTTTCAACACTGATAATAATCATAAATGTTTCTTGAGCATCAGATCCTCATATTAGAGTGATTTCTGAAGGATCATGTGACACTGAAGACTGGAGTAATGATGCTGAACATTCAGCTTTGATCACAGGAGTAAATTACACTTTACTGTATATTCACATAGTATATTGACAATGATTTAGTATTAGGTTTTGTTTCTAGACTGTAAGATCACTAACTCTATTTCATATTTCTGTAAAAGAGTTTTCCATGGAATAAATAAAGGTAATAAATAAATACATTTCTTAACCCTCATCATTCCCTCTCGGGACAATTTGACCCCCTTAGGAATGAATGGAATGTGAGGAATGCTTCAGTTCACATAGAAAAACCAAAAAATGCTCAAAATTCAAACTAAAAATGCAAAAACTTTACCAAAAAAAATTATTTTATAATGTCTACATTAGGGCTGGGTATCGTAGCAAAATGTTCGATACCGATACCTTGACTTCGATACCGGTTCCTGAACGATACTTTTTCGATACCAATTTTATGTAACCAGTTTTAACAATATAACATTACCTAATTTTTATATTTTCAGTTTGTTGACTTTTTTACACTCATATTTTGAGTATGTAAAAAAGCACCAATGCTGAAGTTTTCTCTGTTTCCTAATCATTTAACAACATGTATTCTTTACTTCAATGAGCTCATTGTTTCTGCCTGAACTTAATGCATTGTTTAACAATGAAACTGAATGAAAACGAATTGAAATGCATTACACTGTCACCTCTGATAACAGATCACTCTAAATTGTAATTTAGACACATTCATTTTCTGTAAAGCTCCTTTGAAACGATATGTATTGTGAAAAATGCTATACAAATAAATGTGAATTAAATTAAATATAGGCTACTGGGGGCGGGATATAGCCTATGCCTCGCGCTCCGCACACATGAAGCTGCCGCAAAGCACTGGCAAAAGTGGCCTAATGATTATGGATGTGTCGGGAAACAACAGCAAGGAGATATTTTAATTGTTTATTAATGAACAACTGTTTACTAATGGTGTGTTCACACCGAACGCGAATTTAATTATTTGCGCGAGTAGATCACATACAAAGTCAATGCAAAGACGCGAATAGACGCATCATTCGCGCCGGGCGTCGCGAATGACGCGAATTGGGCGACGCGTTTGCCGCGAACGTCTTCCGCGCAAGTTGCAAAATTTGAACTCAAGCGGAAGATTCAAGCGTCTAACTAGACGTGATATACGGTAGCCCTAGTCTACATGTGTATCTGAATGCACACTGAAGTGAACTGACTTTAGGACCCATAAGAACAGCTCACAGCTCCTCTGCTCCATATAGAGCTATAAGCCCATCTAGAGTCATGAAATATCATCTTATATTATCTATTTTTCCACAAGAGGTCGGCAGAAACACTCAATGCAACATGTTTAGAGCATTGTGAAATTGTGAGTTATTTTAAATTTAAGTTGAAAGAATGTGAGGAATGTGCTTAAATTACTAATTATTTATTGCTCAAATCTAGTAATTTAAAAGGTAAAAAAAAAAATTGCATTAAAAATAGATTTTTTTTATGAAATTGAAATAAAATAAGCTTTCTGGACAAAAAAAAAAAAAGAAGTATAATTTTAGGGTTTCGCAAGGGTAGGACGTGTTAAGGCCCTTGCACACCAAGTCCGAAATTCGCGGTCGAAATTTTTGCATGTTAAAAAATAAATACGACCTCACGTAATGTCGATCACGCCTCCGAAACTTTCGTCCGTCATAAAAAAAATCGGATCAGGTTCGATTTTCTATGTTTTTGGCATCCGTAGCTCAAGCAGTTTGAATGGGGTTTGAAAATACAGAGCCAGCGAATCACGAATACGAAAAAACGCATACGAAAACTTTAGTCTCAGTGTGCAAGGGCCTTTCCAGAGTGTGAGGGAAGGATGAAGGTTTAACCGGCTCGAGTGTGTAGTGTGCTGGCGGTGTGCACTCACCGGGCTCTGTCTGTCCCGCTGGCGTGAGTCGGGAACACAGTGTGTTGTAGGTCAGGAAGTATGTGGCGAACGAAGGCCCGTCTCTGAAGGCCAGGGGAAGCGCTCCTCTGTAAAGCCCCGAAACGCCCTCGTGTTTAGCGATGCTCAGCAAACAGTGGACCGGCCCGCGGTATCGGGGCTTACCGTGACTCAATCCACCGCGCCGGCTCTCGGTCTGACACTGCAGGCGGACTTTCACCAGGTCGCCCGGTGACATTACAGAGATCTGAGGAAAAACACAATACAAATATGGTTTTAAAAATCGTAACAACGCAACTGTCGTATAACGGCACAAAGACAGCCAAACCAAAGTTTACTCACACACACCTTCAGCATTCCTCACATCATCACAGTTTATTCGCTATAGTGGGGATGAAATATGAGCAGAACTCAGTGGATATTTGACTGGTTTTGTCCGTCCTTCTGTTAGACTCTCACACATGAATTATGTTGAATATCTGTCAGCTGTTAAATTTAACTACACAATTAGATAATACCAGTTTAGCTCAACCAGTGACCAAGCAATGCTTCATGTTGTTCAGTGTGTGTGTAAAAAGAGCATTAGCAATTACAGAAAACACACTTCAGCAAAACATGATCAGCTCAAAGTGGAGGAATCATTTCTGCTCCCACGTTTTACTGATAGTCGCTGTATGAAGAATATTTGGGTGTAATATGTCACAGTTTACTTTATTTTGCTCTCCTCGCTTACATAAATGAGCTATAGTGTCCTGCACACACTAGTGAAAACATATAGAAAATGATATCTGGTGTCTGAATCATTATGGTTTGACTGTATATCGTTAAATATAATACACAAAATTTACCAACAATGCAGGAAAAAAAGGGAAGGGAAAAAAATCGTTTTCTAACACACTTTCAGAACATTTTTTTTCTTCCTGCTGATGAACGATAAAAACATTGACAGCCAATCAGAGCCCATCCTACTTTAAAGAGCGCGAGCATTTAAAGCGACAGGCGACTTATTATAAACAGAACGATGTGGTGTGAGTGCTAATATACTTGTTATAGTTATCTTTATTATAATTCTTGGTGTGAATGCGAGTCAGTTTTATTGCAAATCACGTTGTCACGTACATCTTAAGTCCATTAGAGTGAGTTAAGCCTGCTAGATTAGATAACTATAAAGATAACCAAAACTTTTTACTGTCCACACCAGCGCACATCCGCACAATATCATTCTGTTTATTATATTTGCGTGCTGCAGTTTTATGAAACACTCAGCAGATTATTGCCGAGGAAGTTTTAAAAAGTGAACTTTTTTTTAAACTAATTTTACATTTGAAAAAAAAAAAAAAAAATTGTATATGATATACAGTATATATTTTCCAAAACACGTTTTACTCTAAAACTGTGAGAAAATCAAAGCCATAAATCTAAACAAGTTCAAAATTTCAGGATATGAATCAACAATTGAATTTCAACTAAAAACTATAATTTTTGATATCTGTAATTGTATTTTAACTAGTGAAATGTCACCATTCAAATTCAATTGCTGATATCAAGACTTGATTTCTTTCTAATTGAAATTCTAATATCCCAAATCAGAAATACAATTCTCACTACCAAAAACCTTTATTTTTGATATCAACAATTGAATTGCTACTAGTAACAATGTTCATTATTGATATCAATAATTCTATTTTCACTAGTGACGACGTTAATTTCTGATATCACGAATGTGATTGTTTCTAGTAAGAAAGCCATTTTAGATATCTGAACTTATATTGATATCAGAAATACATTTTAAGATATCAAAAAAGAACATTTCTACTAGTAGCAATTCAATTTGCGCACAGAAAGTATTCTCGTCGCTTGATAATCTTAAGGTTGAGCCGCTGTAGTCACTCGCACTATTTTAACGATGTCTTTAATAACTTTTCTGTTCAGGCAAGTTTCAGTTACAATAGAAGCCTATGGAGGAGTGAGACCGCTCTCAGATTTAATCACAAATATCTTAATTTATGTCCCGAAGATGAACGAAAGTCTTACGGGGAACAACATGAGGGAGAGTCATTACTGACAGAGTTTACATGGTAACACTTTACAATAAGGTTCATTAGTTAACTACATTAGTTAACATTAACTAAGAATGAACAATACTTCTGCAGCATTTGTTCATCTTTGTTAAAACCCTCTGAGGTCGGCTATCGCGCCGGCGCGATTGTCTCGCTTTTTTTCTTATCAGTGCAAAAGAGACTCAAAATACTCTGTTGATTTTGATCTTAAATATAAGTGTTATACATCATTCGATCATGTTAAGTGTCTATTATTTTTCTGTATACTTACAATAAAAACAAAGTGTTGTGCATTTCGACAAATAAAGAAAAATAAACATGATGCAAGTTCTGCCTTCTCTCTGTCGGTGAAGTCCATTCTGAAATGCGTCCTAAAATTAACTATAACTCCGCAAATACTTGTCATACAGGCACGAGAGATTTTTCTTTATGAAGCTTGAATTCTCTTCTTTTCAATGAAGTAATTTATATAAAAAACTAATATTCTCAGTTTATGTAATCTGTATGAAAAGAGAGTGATTTCAGTATTTTTTTCCCAGCTCATTACACTTCATTACGCGTTAATCTGACACGCCCACGGAGGACGCGCGCTATTCAAACGCAAATGGTGAGGCAAGCCATGACAACGCCCACATCAGCCGTTCCACCGCGGCGGTAAAATGTGTGGTGTATTTGCTGCCTTTTACCGCTAAGAGGCGCTACAATCATAGACTCTGAAAAGTGTTCGTTTATTCTCTCTATTGCGTAATCTGCTGCCGCGCATTCAGAGCGATTGAAAGCTGGTAGCATATGAATTCAAGTGAAACGTAGTTAAAATAATTAATAATCACAATACTGAAATTAGGCTACTGAAATTAAATTGAATAAATAATGAAAACATTTCAACATAAAACATTGCAATAAAAACATATAGCGTACATCAATGAAGCTGTCAAAGAGCATACAGACGGTAGCTCAGTGGTTAACGCAACAACACAAGAATCAAGGAGCTTCCATTGACCCGAGATCGGATCTGAATATGGCATACATGTTTTTAACCGATGTTGGCCGACAGCGTTTATATTTTACCACCTTGATGCTTAAATAGGTAACTGTTTATAACTGTTTACTTATTTAAAGTCAAGAGTTTTGTTTAATTATCATTACAACATACATTTCCTACATTCCCGTAGAACCGCAGCCGCTGCACAAACGACACAAACTGATGAAGGAAGATTGTCAGCCGATTGCGTCAGAAAATGAAACTGAAGAAGCTCGTCTTTAGTCTGCTAAATTATTGTGTAATGTTAAAGAACACTTAAATTACTTAAGTTTGAAACCAAGTTCGAACATTTCAAGGTTTAAATAAAGTGTCGGGACAGTTTTTTATTTATTTATTTAAAACAGGATTGCATCGAGTTTAGAGTTTATTTCTTTTGCGATGCAAAATAATAAACACTAGGCTAATCTTATTCTTGCGACATTTTAAATTTGTATTGCCAAAGAAATTACAGCTAAATTAAACAATTAAAACAGTACAAAACGAAAATTGTCCAAAGCAACATAGCCTAATTAAATTAAAAACATGCGTTTTTCTTTGCCTCTCTCGCGCTGGATCTCTTTTTAGCAAGTTTATTTAGTCTCCCTCGCTGCACCCGCCGGGTCTCTCTCGAAATTAAACATTTAAAAACATGTAAAAACACATCATACAGCTGATAATACTGTATATGTCGCTGTCACGGTTTTGGTGTAGATAAAGACAAAGGCTGAGACAAAAAGCTCCAATTCAAACATTTACTCGAGAAACTCCAAAACAGGTACAGGGATGACAGGCAAAAGGTATCTCACACGCAAAAACCATTAAACATAAACAACGACCGACAAGGACAGGCAGAACAGAAGCAAACTAAATACAAGTCCAAATGAACACTAACGAGGTGAAGACAGGTGAAACAGATGATAACGATGAACAGCTGGATGATTGAGGGAGTGAGTTCAGGTGTGGAGACAAGAGGATGCTGGGAAGTGTAGTGAAGATGACGAAGACAGAATGGTGTAGACAATGACTGTGACAGTCGCTGCGTGTCAGCCATACAAATCACGAAAAAAACAGTTAGCCTTTAATCGTTGCTTACATTTGGACACAGATTTATCCTTACAATAATTTTGCCTGCTCATTAGGCTGGCTATCCGACACTCTCCATATGAAAGAGGAACATTAACACCTTTGTCCAGCAACTGTCCCTCCAACCCCCCACAGGCTATCGGAGTCTGAGGCTGACTTAACACAAAGAGAAGTCGCAATTCACACTTAAATCGCTATTCTAGACAGTGTTGATAATGAAGGAATTAAATGATTTAAGTTACATGTAGCCTAGTGATATTTCTGTCATAAAAGTTTATTACTAAATATTTCATTATTTCAATAATTGATGAAATAAAACTGGTTTGGGCCAGCCTTTTCCAAGCAAAACTAAATATAATCTGAAAAAACGCATGTTAATGTGTTGTCATGAACAAAAAACTCAATATTATTCTACAGGGATCTTTTGGATCCTTAACCAGGCATGCAATTAATTAAGGTTTTTTTTTTGTATTATTCAAATAAATATCGAACCACGGTGCTTCGTGGTAATGCTGCTATAATTCAGGGCGATTTAGCCTACAAAATTAGAGCGAGATTTTCACTCTGTCTTGTCATTTTCTCATTGGGAAGCGCTTACATTACATGTTTGAGTATAGATCCTCTGTGCCTCTCGTTTTCATATGGATTACATAATCAGATAACATTTATTAGCCTAAATATTTAGACATTTAAAGACTTTAGACATAGCCGATTTCTTATCGTGACTGAGCTGAATCGGCTTTTGGTTCATTTTTGTGACGCGCAGTTCCCGGAGACAGAGACGACAGATATAAACTGTTGTCGTTAGCCTAATAATATGAATACAAGTTTACAGTTTTGAACGATGTAAGCTACTCTACTCTTATCTGTATGACCAAAAAATTACGGAGTCGCTATTAAGTTATTTTAGCTGTAATGAGAAAAATAAATTGATCTAAATGAAAGCGCCGCCGCGTTTGTCGAACACTAACTCACCATGCCAGAATAAAACCCGACTTTAGAAAAATGCATAGGGCCACTCGGCGTGGTGTGCCAAAACACTTACAAACTTCAATATTTCATTCAAAATAATCTCAAAACGCTTTGTGAAATTTGAAAAGCTGTGCATGCATTAGGCCACTGGAACTAATGAACAACTGAAACGCTGGTTTTGATTTTATTGTTTGTCGTTTAAACGTGCCTGTTGCATATCTCTATTTTATATATTTAATATGGTCTATTGGTGAAGTAGCCTAGCATTGATTACTGTGGAGGGAGGGGTGTGGGGATTAAAATAATTCAGCAGAAGCAGGGATGTTTAGACCAGAAGGAAATCCCCGTCCCCCCTGGCAAATCACACTTTACTTAAAACCATTTTTTTAAAAACTCTAGGTTGTAGGGAATCAAAAAAAAAAAAATATATATATATATATATAGATAGATATAGCCTATATATAAAAAAAATTTTTTAACAGAACTGCTTTTGAAATTACGATTGGTAGCCTATTTTTATACAGATGCAAAGTCGTTCTGTTGGATTTGTTCCTTAGTGTAAAATGGAAATGCATGGTAATTTTATTTGATACATATAGGCAAAAAACTGTATGGTGTAACAGAGTTTTAGAGCTAGACAAATCTCTCTGCATCAATGAATATAAAATTTACAGTAGACCATGTTTGATCTGGATTTGAACCCGTGTCATCTTGATGGTCGAACCGTAAGTTCTACCGCTCGGCTATGAATTTACTTACTGAGAATTTCCCAAACTTTCTCACATGAGCGAGAAAACGTTTTGTCGTTAGCCTGTGAGTGTAGGCCTATAGCCTACTGCATGAATAAAAGTAGACCTTTTACAGTTTTAAAAAATGATATCTTATCTGTATGACCAACAATTACGGAGTAGGCTTTAGCCTATTAAGTTCTTAGCTGTTATGAGAAAAATAAATTCAAATGAACGCCCCGCCGCGTTTGTCAAACTCTAATTCAACATGCCAGAATAAAGCCAGATTTTAGAATAATGCATAGCGCCACTCGGCGTGGTGTGCCAAAATATCCTAATTATAAACTTCAATATTTCATTCAAAACCATCTCAAAACGCTTTGTGACATTTTAAAAAGCCGTGAATGTATTAAGGCCACTGGAACCAGGATTGTAACTGAAACGCGCTGCATGTCTCAATACAGGAGCAGAAGCGCTGGTTCAGATTGTATTGTTTGTTGTTTTAAACGTGCATGTTGCATATTTAAAAATATTTGTTAAAAATAAATGTTTGTTGTAGGCTTATTTGTAAATGACCATAACTTGTAGTATTTCATCCTTACTGTTAATTGCCCCACTTACGTTTTGCTAAATGTCCCTTTGCGCCACCTGGCGGTCATTTCGCGAACTACTTTGAAATGCGACTGGTTTATTTTTACGGCGGTGGATTTCCCGCGGCGGTAATAGGCATTCTGGTTGACTACCTACTGTACTTTAGTAAACGTTATTTTTACATGTACACATACAAACTATATTGCTATAGCCCACTGAGATTTCTTCTAATCGCGATATACTAGTGTCTATAATGACAACATTTCGTTGACTAATTTTGGATAGATTATAAAGTTTTTACTATAAAATAGACATCAAATAAGCTTTAATTAGACTGTTTCTGCTAATATGTAAAATATATAGTAGCCTATGTTTTGTCACAAATAAACTAATCAACTGTTATAGTGTTTCTTCCAATGCAAGCTATATCAAAATAATGAATCCTTAACTTTGAAATATGTATGATAAAATCTATTGCCTACTTTAAAAAATAATACTTTATAAGACATTTATGGAAAAAGACAATTTTATTTTCAAGATGTTTCCAACTCAAACTTTGAACCAATTCTGCAGAATTGCTCATACAACCTATTTGACCAGGATTTTTTTCCAGGTATGACTAAAAATGTGCTTTTGGCTTTCATTTATATTTTGATTGTTTGTATATATATATATATATATATATTTATTTATTTATATATTGTCCTTGCATTCTTTCTTGTGTGACACCCCTGAATGAAAGGCTCATTATTATGCAGGGTCACTGTCTGAGAACCACTTAATTATTCATGATAGGGGTTGGGCCGTTCACGCCCATCCGCATATTGCCTTTGCAAACAAAAAAATGTTTTTCACAATATAAAACAATCTATTGTTTTATGTGAATGATTAGACAGGATGATTTTCAGATCATTTTGAAGCCTAAACTCTAGGCGACAACATCCATTAGTCAAAAGTCTTGTGGACACATATTTAGTGTGTGTTTTGTGGCCTTATTTCAGAAACTTTATTTTTTAGTTTTTTCAATAACCATGCATAAACAATATTCTCTCAAAAATACAAACATGTACAAACATGTTGCTAACATATTATGGTAGCCCTGTTTGTGCTAAATAGAGTGTAATTACACCAGTGCCATTAATATGTTTCTAAGCAACTGAAAAAAGCACAAATGTCAGGGCATGTCAAAACATCTCAAGGACCCCAAAAACACCTCAGACCTCAGAGGGTTAATGTTAATTTCAATATTTACTAATACTTTATTAAAATCTTGTTAACATTAGTTAATGCACTGTGAACTAACATGAACAAACAATGAACAACTGGATTTGTATTAACTAACGTTAACAAAGATTAACAAAAATAGTAACAAATGTGTTGCTCATGGTTAGTTCATGTTAGTTAATACATTAACTAATTTTTAATAAATGAACCTTATTGTAAAGTGTTACCGTTTACATGTTTTGGGTGAATGAACCCTTTAACCTTTTCGAAGCATGTCCATGATTTTTTTGTTTTCACACAGCAAGTGCCAAAACCTTTTCCAAGTTTCATACCATTTCGATGAAGTAAATAAAAAAACGTAAAATACTGTGTGTAAAGAGAGCGAAGGGCAGCACTCGCTCGCCTGACCTGAGCCACACCGCCCGCCAGGCCGGACAGGAAGATATCCAGTTTGGAGTTGTGCGCGCCGGTCCCGCGGAGCCGAGCGAGACACTGGAGACAGTTCCGGTACGTGCCGAACACCACGGACGAGGTCATGGATATAGTGGTGACGGGCAAAGCCATTCCCTTAAAGAAGCCCTGGACCTGGAGCAAACACACCAGAGCAACATCCGGACACAAATACACATCTCTGTTATTATATGCAGAAACTTGAGCGTTATCATCCTCAGTACTAGCAAACTGTACATCTGTTTTACATTTATTGTGATGAAAAAAAAAAAATTTAAATATATATTTCACATGTTGTATTGTGTATCTACCAAGTTTCATGCCATTACGATGAAGTAAAAAATAAAAAATAAACTTAAAAAAAAAAACTCATTTATGATTTAGATTTGAATGTGATTATTGTGTACCACATTTATACATTAAAACAAAGAAAATACATTCAAAAGGGGTAAAAAGAAGAATTATGGGTAATACTTTAGTTGAGGGTCCAATTCTCATTATTTAACCAGTTGCTTACTAGCATGCTATTTATAATTTGCTGTTTATTAGTACCTTTAATGTACATATTAATGCCTTATTCTGCATGATCATATGCATCCCTTAACACACCCCACACCTAAACTACCTTACTAACTATTAATAGGCAGCAATTAAGAGTTTACTGAGGCAAAAGTCATAGTTAAAAATGAGAATTGGACCCTGTGGCTGAATTTGGGAGAATCAATGAATGAGGAATAATTTACTGTCGTTGTGTGAATAATATGCAATCATGAAATCCATACAAAAGCAACTGTAATCTGATTTTAAAATGTAATATAATCTAATTACAAGTAGTACATTTTTGATTACATGATCCAGATTACATGTAATCGGTTATTACCCAGCTCTGGATATTATAGTTAACTACTGTAAAACCATAACAAAAAAATGGTAACACTTTATTGTACAGTGTCCTTGTTACATATGTTACATGCACTTACCGTAGTAATAACAGTAAATTATGCATAATTACATGCAACTAACCCTCAACCAAACCCTAATCCTACTCCTATAGTAAGCACATGTAGTTAATTATTATTACTCAGTACTTAAATATATAATTACACTGTAACCATGACTCCTTAAAATAAAGTGTAACCCACAAAATTGTTACTTTAAATGTATAAAGCAATATAAAAAAACAAAATGACTAAAATTCAATTGAAATTAATTCAAAATGTAAATAAAAATACGAATATTATCTGAAAGATTCTTTAATAACACTGCATCACAGGAATGACGTTAGGAAGGTGTATTAAGCATTGAACACAAATGTAAGTTTCTCACCCCTTCTTTCTTGACGGTCATTACGATGCACTGCCAGATTCCCGTGAACTGTTTCTGAGTCTGGATCCGGACCTGTGCAGAAGTCCAACACACACACACTCAAGTCTGGAGGACATGCTAAAACAGCAACAAGTGTGTGAAATCACCATGATTCATGTCTGAGGTTAAAGGCACAGTGTGTAAGTTTCGCCACAAGAGGTCGCTAATTCAAAACAAAAGCATAACTTGATGCCGTGAATGAGCGTTACCAGAGAGTGTGTAATATGTGGAGAACTCCCACTCTCAGTAAACGTCCGGCTCCTGAACTGGCTGCAGTTCCACTCCGGCTCCACATGAGGGCGCTCACAGGACGAGTGCAGAATGAATGGAGGTCTATGGAGATAAACCCCTCAAAACACACTTTTCTCAGGATATCATTTTTCGTCTAGTAATTTGAATGTTGTATTCGAAACGAGATGCAAATTACACATTGCTGGGTGTTCGATTTTTTAGAGTCACTTATTTGCTTTAAAAAGTCTTTTAAAATGTCAATGACGTCACACACATCGTACGACCAGAGATACTCGGCAATCCTTCAGTCACTGGTGCGTTCCCGCTCTGCACTTTCTGTTCTCTCGAGACAGCCGACACAGGTAAACACACGTGCTAGAAGAGTTTCTGTAAAACTAAAGTTCTTAGCATTCTGGTCCGGATGCCACGATGCCATCAAGCGGTGTCTCTGGACGTAATCAGTCCTTCACTGACCAACCAGCGTCCATTAGCAGAATGCTAGCGTGTAATGGGCAACAACAACTCAACCTGGAAGAAATCGAAAGGACATAAGTACTCGTTCATTCAGCTTTCGACCTATAACCCATGTTGAACTTGCAAAACCTACAATCAAATCTGAGATTTCTCAACGGAAATCGGGTGAAAGAGACACATTAAGCCGTCTAGCCCCATAGACTCCCATTCACTCACGCACTCATGGACGATCGCCCTCCAGTGGAGCTCTGGTGGAACTGCAACCACGATTCGCTACAATAGGACTAAATAGTGAGTGGCCTGGGCTCTGGCTTGACTATGACTCGTGAATAAGCGAATGTATTAAAGTTTTATAACGTTATTGTGGTATAAAGCAGAACACAACCTTTTTATAACTCTTAAATACTGCAGTTGCCGCTCCTTTCGCTTTGTTGCTTTTGTTTATTTTACGATTAAAGTTCCGATTAACGTTCACCTCCTTCTTCCCCGAACTACAACTTTGTTACGGTTATGTTTGATCACTTAAATTCACATTATTTTATTTTATTCTAATGAAACAGGCTAAATTATTAATTCTAATGTCACTTAATTTCATAAATTTAAATAGTTGGTTAACGCAGCGCTGTTTCACTCGATCAAAACAATCATACTAAAAATACATGTGAGTGCGTTGAACGTTTTGTTATATCGTAACTTGTTGGACTTTTCAGTAAACTAGATCGATATTAGAATATCATATTAATAAAAGCTGAATGACTCTGTTGTTAAATGGCATGCAATTCATTTTAAAACATTGTATGGTGGAGAAAATGCAGTATTATTGTTACTTCAAATACAACTTTCTGATTTACTTTTTGGGTACAAACGTGTGATTTGCGGTAAAACAATAAACAAAAAAGATTAAAAAAATAAGATTAACTGTGTTGAGCTGTAATGATTAGTTGTGCTCATCTGTCTAATAAAACATTACAGCGTCTTTGATGGTTTCTACAAAAGTAAAAGCGTAAATCGAGGTTAACGCGGATATGATATCACTGACAGGGCCGTTACACTCGTTAAAACGGCTGATTTCTCTGGATTGTTGGAAACATTTGGGATAATGTACAGTTAGTACACAACTCAACAAAATATATAACATTGCTCTAGTGATTTTTGGATATTTTAATCCAGAAATCTTACATATTGTGCCTTTAAGAGCCAAACTGTTATGATTCTGCCCTTGTGTCTTTTAATACTTCTCTTGTCTTAAGGGTAGGATCATAACAGACTCATGTTTAGTGTGTTTTCTGTTTCTGTTCAATAACGCAGGTGAAATGAGTTTACTTTGACCGTGTCCAGTGGATATCCGACCGCAACGCCACACGCTCCTGCAAAACAACAGCAGATAAAGCGGGATTGTTCCGTCTCTGAAGAACAGTTTGTCTCGCCTTACTTATAATATCGTGCAAAAGTTAATTTATTTCAGTAATTCAACTTAAAAGGTGGAACTAATATATTATACAGACTCATTACATGCAAAGTGAGATATTTCAAGCCTTTATTTGTTATAATTGTGATGATTATGGCTTACAGATATGAAAACCTTTTCACAATATTCTAATTTTGACTTTGGGGTTTTCATAAGCTGTGATCCATAATCATCACAATTATAACAAATAAAGGCTTGAAATATCTCACTTTGCATGTAATGAGTCTATATAATATATTAGTTTCACCTTTTAAGTTGAATTACTGAAATAAATGAACTTTTGCACCATATTATAATTTTTTTAGTTTCACCTGTATGTAATAATCATGCACTCGAGTACGACACATGCCAATATCATTTGTTTGTATTAAGTTTCCAAGAATTGATATGCAGAACAAAAGAAATACTAAATATTTAGGAAGAGCTGCTGAAAAGAACAAGTTTTAACCCAATCCTGTTCAACATGTTCAATCTCTTGATAAACACACACACCTGACTCAGCTCATCAGATCATTAGTGGAGGTATAAGACCTGAAGTGAATGGGTTAAAGAAGGAAGACGCCCAAAACGTTCCTCTGTGGTGAAAATCCAGCTTTTAATGTTGTTTATACGTCTATTTTTAATACGCTTTAAGACACACCGTGTGTAAGTTCATAAGTCGACAGCATTGCTGAGTATTTTCTGCTTAAAACTGCAGTGAACCAAAGACAGTCTCAAAAACACGCTTTGAAATCGCTGGTGTTTCTGACGTCACAAACGACCTTGTAACCAATCAGATCAACGTGTGATCGTCAACCAGTGGATCTCTGAGCTGAGTGAGTGAGTGGAGGCGGGGCTCATTTGCATATTCATAGAACCGCGCATACTAAATGAGGCGAGGGTGTCGAGTTACATTCAAGATATGTAAAAAAAAAACATTTAAATATGTAATTTTGGTGATCAAAGATGAGTTTTAAGGGGTTAAAATGATTGACTACAGGGGGACTTTAATACAGTTTGACTCCAGGAACAGAGATGGGAACCTCTGTCTCTAAACATTAGTGCTAATTGAGGATTTTGACATAAACCATTTATTAAATCATATTTATGCCTTCATCCGTTTTATATCATATTTTATACATACATGATTGAAAAATAATGGTGTAAATTAAGTTTACATGCCTCTATACTCCCTCCATGGGCTTCATGTATAACTCTATGGGTTCTTGACTCAAGTTTAACCCCTTAACTGTCATTTTTGAGCATCGATGTGTATGGAGCTAGAAATGTGTCTTTATTACATGCGAGAAAATAAATGATCTGAGAGAGAAAAAAAAAGTTTGAGAGAAAAAGTTATCACACTGATAGCAAAAAAGCATTTCATGAGAGAAAAAAGAATATTTGAGGGAAAAAGTTTTCATATCAATAGCAAAAAATTATATTTGAGACTAAAAAAACTTTTGAGAGAAAGTATTTTCTCATTGAACAAAAATATAAATTTACATTTTTTAAAATTATTTCTGAGAAAAAAATCTCTCAAAATACTTTGAAAAAAAATCTTAAATATATATTTTTTTGCTATCAGTGTGAAAATATTTTCTCTAAAAAAAAAGTGTTTCTCTCAAACCGCTTTTCTTTGCTCTCAATGCAATTTTTTGCTCTCGTGTCAGGATTTTGCTTTCGCTGTGAAAATTGTGTCATGGGCGGGGCCACGTTCTTTTTTTCCTATTGGAACGTTCCTATTGGCCAGTCGGGAGATTTTTTTTTATCAGAAATAATTTTTTTAATTTTAAATTTATATTTTTTTATGTTCTATGAGAAAATACTTTCTCTCAAAAGTTTTTTTAGTCTCAAATATTATTTTTTGCTATTGATATGAAAATTTTTTCTCTAAAATATTCTTTTTTCTCTCATGAAATGCTTTTTTGCTATCAGTGTGATAACTTTTTCTCTCAAACTTTTTTTCTTCTCTCAGATCATTTATTTTCCCGCATATAATAAAGACACATTTCTAGATCCATAGATGTGAAAATGCACTATCCAAATCAAGACATCTTTATTTATACAGCGCTTTTAACAAAGGATTGTTCCAAAGCGGCTTTACAGTGATAATAGGAAATTAAAGTAACAGACAGAGATTGTTTTGGTTTTATAACAGCTCCAGAATAAAGTTATTTTCCTATCCAAATATAAATGGACAATGTGGATAATCTTTTTAAACCACTTCAAAAAAAGAAAGTGTAACAAAGTTATACGAGTACTTTAAGAGTTGTTCGCATGATCTCCTGTGCCAATAAAAGTTGTGCTTTATTATATATATATATATATATATATATATATATATATATATATATATATATATATATATATATATATAATCAGTGTGCATTGAGTTAAACATTGTCTTAAACCATTTTCTGTCTCAAATGAAGAAAACAAAATAGTATTTGGCAGTTTTAGACATGCGTGTAGTGATGGTGTAATAATAGATTCCCATTTCCCAGGCAAACTATTGAGATGAGAATAGTTTACTAGTTTTAACTCATTCAATGCTGTATGTAAATATTGCATCCATGAAATGGTTAAATTGAGGCACTTAATGTGTAATGAAACTCTCCAATATAGCCTACATTTCCAATGGTGCATTTTCATTCATTCATCAATAATACGTTGGGACATTAAATTCTCTGCTGCGTCACGCATTGCTATTTTTTGTCTACTTATTTAGTCTTTTATTCAATTAACTTTTACATGTTTTTATTTTTTTCTCTCTCTTTCCCATGGACCATATACACTGATAACATGTAGGCTATTATTCCTTGCTTTAATGCAACACCAAGTTTTGTTATATAGCCTACATTTTCAGAGCATTTCACATATATTCTCTCAAATCATCATTTCTAATACATAACTGAGAATTGAACCAGACAAACAACAGTCTTTAAACTTTATATAGCCTACCTCCCACTGATCCTGCAAGGAAGTCGGCGAAATGCATCGTTAAAACTGCTTTACCTATGACATTATTGTTGTTTCTGTTCTGATAAATACTTGTGTAACGCAGCTGACACGATCCCGTAGAGGTCGCAGGATCTGCGCAGTCTAACCATAGCGTTCAGTCCTTTTGTAACAGTCCCTCATTCTCACGTGGTTCCGCTGACAGATGCAGCTTCTTCATGCATGTTCCGATTTAACAGCAATAATGAGAAACTTGCTTTTTATTGACGGTCGTGCATCTCTATTTTATTCTTCAACTTTTTATTTGACTTTACAACTCGTCATTTTGTTATCATGTGAGCTCATTTCCATTACAGGTGATTAGTTGCATTGTTACGCATTTGATGAATAAACCTTTATTTAATTAGTTCGAAGTGATGATTACAGACATAGTGAATTGATTCGTACGCGCATTGCACCATTGGCTTTTAGAATAAACACATGCTGATGCAACGCGGAAGAGAAATTACGAGTCCAATGAATCTTTATGACGTGATTCCTTTTGAAAGATTCTATTGAATCGATTCGTAAAGCGTTCGCACGAAGTGCGCAAGCTAATAGACGAACTACGATCTAGAAAATATAGCGGCAACAACAGGAGTATACCACATATTTATTTATCTAAAAAAAGGAAACATTTTGTTGAGTAAAAACCGAATCAGTCGAGCAATTCACTGAAATGAACCATCCGAACGAACCGACTCCCAAAACGCTAGCGCTACCACGGCGAAGGCGAGAGCGTGAATATTAATTAGGTAACTTCCTATGGCGAAGGATTGGCCTCTGAATATTAAAAACCTAGTGATGACGTTTTGTTAACCACCCAATAGAAATGAATTGACTTTGTGAAAATTAACAACACGCCTTCGCACTAGCAAAGAGTCACCGGAGAACGGAACAGGAATTCTTTTTTTAAATCCGCGGGTCGCGATTGGGCGCGCACACACACACCTCCTGCACACATCAGAAGCCCGGACACAAATAGACAGGGAAGCCAGCAGGCTGTGGTCAAGCGAGCAGGTGAAATTTTCCACTACGACCTGATTAGAGACGTCGAGTTAGCGCAGAGCTCGTGCACGAGAGCGAGTTTCTGCTTCGCTTCTGCTGCAACTCTCACAGGACAGGCCTGAGAACAGCGAACTCTGATAGCTACACATCTCTGAGCTCGTCTAGGGAAGCTTTCTGTCAGCTCGAAGCAGTGATGGACTTCCTTGCTGGCTGTTTAGGAGGTAAGATACATCACTACTAGTACAGGATACAGTAGAGTACATTCATGTCATGTCTGCTGTGTGAATCAGTAGATTAAGACTCGGTTAAGCTCGTTAAGAGGGGCTGTTAACCCTCGTCCTGTGCGTGAGGGTTTGTGGCCAGCACAGCAGATGGATCAAATTAGATAGACTTGTAATCAGATCCGGTCATTCATATAGTTTAAGTGCAGTGATTAATCATGCATGTGTATAAAGTTTATTTTGAACTTCAGTTATGTCATGTAATTTACACGGATCGATTTATTCACACATGCTGAATTATTTGTAGTGGAGCAGGAAGCCACGTCAAGCAGGGCACGTGATAGAGTTGAGTTTTTGTTTATTGTATTTCTGAAATGCCTAGAATTAAGATCTATGTAATGTGCTAAAGAGCTAATATAATTGAAGAATTAATATTCTGTCATCTGTCTGTCTATAACTTAATTTTTCTTAATATTTGTTTAGCTATCTAAATATATATATATATATATATATATATATATATATATATATATATATATATATATATATATATATATATATATATATATATTTGTTGTTAAGTATTGAACGATACTTTATGTTGAAGTAGTTGATGTCACGTGATGGAATTCTGTTTTGCTGCGTTCGAAGGAATTGGAATGTTACATTGTGACTGATTGATTGTGACGTTCTATATTTGGTTACAATGTCAACGTTATTCTGAAAGATTCTAAAGGCTGTTTACATTTAAACCTTTGATAAGATGATTTCACATGTAATGTAATATACATTATATAGCTGAACGAAAATACACACATTCAAGGAATCAATGTGTTTCATTTGCTTAAGATTTGGTCTTTTATTATTTATAGAACATTAATTTTAAATGCTATTATAATGTAAATGCATCATTAAGCGCTTAACTGGAAAGATTGCTTTGATCATGAATATCGGGTCAGGGCCTTCAGGGTCGTGAAAAACTGATTGTCTGAATATGGCATAGTCTAAGTGAAAGCTTATGATTGATTTTTGAATGAATATGTAACCTACAAGCCTCCTTGAAGTCCGTCTATTCTCTTGTGCAAATAACAGACATGCGTGAAGTGCTGTGAAATGTGTTTCCCGGAAGATCCCAGAATAACCTGTCCATGTCCCGTAAAACTCCCGGCACACACACCCCTGCGCAAGCCAATCCAGCGGCCATATCGGCTTGTGTTTCATTTTACAGAAGCCAAGATGAAGTGCTTCAGAAATGTTGGAACACATTATGGTGGATCAGCACAGCGTTCATGTTTTCTTATGTTTATAAATGATGTGCAGATCGATATGTCACTCTAAACTACGCTAACACAGCTATCTTGAAGCTCAAACAGTAGAGCGATGGCGCTTGCAACGCCAAGGTCATGGGTTCGATTCCCAGAGACAGCCAGAACTGATGAGAATGTAAATGTGTGCCTTGAAATACAAGTCGCTTTGGATAAATGCATAAATGTAAATGTAAAACCTCTGTGAACACGCAGTACACAAATCAATCATAGAGAGTTTGACCAATCATAGCATTCGGTTCATTCCCCAAGTAGCAAGCAGAAATGTTTGATAAATGCATAAGGCCAATCATTAAAAAGAGACTGTAAATCAAGTACAGTAATCACTCGGGTGGATCATGTTTTACTGGTGTTGTTTTTTTTGGCCGAATGAATAAATTAAAGATAGACATACAGTAAATATGAGTTATTGTCCTTGTTTTGGTTTATGACCAGTGTTTATACTAAAATACTACCTTAACAGGAATTCAGCCATAATTCAGATATCTATATCTGTGTATATACATTATATTATATTGTATATATTATATTTATCATATATATATATATATATATATATATGTGTGTGTGTGTGTGTGTGAGAGAAATATAATATAATTTAAAAAATATAATATAATTTTATGTATATAAATGCATAAAAAAACATACAAGTTAATGTGTGTGTGTATATATATATATATATATATGAGAAATAATTGTATAATTTAAATATAAATGGATGCCATTAACACACACATATAATACAAATAAAATCTATTTAAACAAACAAAGCAAGTTTTACAAAGTTTTTTACTCAATTTAATGCTATATTTAATATTCTTTTTTATGTGCACCAATATAACGATATACAATACTAAACCGCTATTTACCAGCACATTTTAACATATATTTTTAACATAAAATATTCCATGCACACTGTTTGAAATTAATCACATTTCAGATTATGTTTTAATTTTCATAGCAGCAGTAAATATATATTAGGGATGCACGATGATATCGGGACAACATCTGTATCGGCCGATAAAAGCTTAAAATGACCATCATCAGCATCGGCCGATATGAATATTTCTGCCGATGAGCCTTGCCGATAGGGTGGCGTGTTTCCTATGCGCACGTGACGACCGTGAACGAAGCATAAGCGCCAGCAACTTAAACTTCCAACCCTTCCAACTAGGGGTGTGTGCGTCTCACGGTTTTTGATCGTGGACGATTAAAATGTCTCCCCGATCTGCTTTTGAAGAAAAATCATAGTATCGTGCATTCTATCAGTTCAATTCTGGCGCCTTCATCTCAACATACTGTACAACGCGACGTACATTAACATCACATCACATGTAAACGCAGAGGTAGAGTCACACTCACGGGACACCGCAATTCACAAAAGTTCATTATTTGCATGTGCGTCAAAGTCTTGCTAGGTAAACATGTCATTCACGTGCTGATGCGCTGTTCTAACATCCGCTTTTCTGAGCGCGTTACACCCGACGCTCACAGGAACTAAAGCCCGTCACAGCGCCTGCATTCTGGACTAATCTTTCGAGTCTTATTGCGCTGATACTGTCAAATACACACAAGGTTTACATAAACAAAGTTGGTTATGTCTAAAGTTAAAGCAAACAGAGAAAATCTGCTTGTCAAATGCGTGTATATTAGACGCGTCGCGTGCAGTTCTTAAAGAGACAGTAATAATATGCTGCCGCTTGTCCTTAAAGAGATACTGCACCCAGAAATAAAAATTCTGTCATTATTTACTCACTCTAATGTTGTTCCAAACCTGTATTCATTTCTTTCTTGTGCTTAAATATACTATGGAAGTCACTGGAGTACAGCAACTGTTTGGTTAGCCACATTCTTCCAAATAACTTTTATAATTTCAACAGAAGAAAGAAACTTGAGAGAGTAAATTATGACAATTTACATTTTTGAGAGAACTATCCCGTTAATGTTAATAAAACAACAAAACACAGAGGAAATCACTCACTGCTCTTGACTGAGAACTTTAATAGAAGCTTTAATAAGCTTTTTTTGCACTTATAAAAAATACAAATATATCGGTATCGGGTAAAATTAGTTTCAAAATATCGGCATATCGAATATCGGCCAAAATCGTATATCGTGCATCCCTAATATATAGTGAATATCACCATCGTCATACAGTAACCCTGATGACCTGAGTGTGTAGTGAATGCTGCGTGCTGATTGGTCAGGCCTGGCCGACGCCTTTGGTTTTGATTACGTGTGTGTTCGGTCATGTGGATTAGCACTGGTCCTCATGGCAGGTTCAGTATGTAGCCACTCATATCTAAGTGTGTGTGTGTGTGTGTGTGTGTGTGGAGTACTGAGATCGTCTGAGTAACTCGAACCTCATGTGAGATTTCCAGTCCAACAAGTGTGGTTATAAAACACAGATCTGACTCTGTTGTCCATGTATAGCTGTGCTTATGACTGTGTGTTTCTAGCGCTGGACAACGAGTAATCGCATCCAAAACTAAAAGTTTGTGTTTACAAAATGTGTGTATATATATATATATATATATATATATATATATATATATATATATATATATATATATATATATATATATATATATATATATATATAATGTGTGTGTGTGTGTAATTATTTTGTATATATAAATACACACACATACATGTATATATTTAAGAAATATGTGCATGTATATACTTTATACATCATATAAAATATTTATATTTTTATATAAATAAAATTTTTCTTAAATATATACATGTATATGTGTGTATTTATATATATAAAATAATTATACACAGCACACACACTTATATTATGTAAACACAAACTTTTATTTTGGATGCGATTACTCGTTGCCCAGCACTAATTGTTTCATAATATTGTTTGACATAAACATCCAGTGTTTTGTCATGAATCCTCTAAAATCCTGTGTGTGTGTGTGTTTAGGAGCTGCCGGTGTTCTCGTCGGACATCCCTTCGACACGGTGAAGGTACGTCTCCTCCGTCACCCGCTGCTGACTCTATAAACCACAGAGCAAACCCTCATCATTGCTATTTCTGGCTGCAGTTTAGCGACGCGAGGTTGTTGTCTGTCGTGACACTCCGATCATATCCGTTTCATGCTGAACCCTGTGACTTAAAAATGACTTCTGTCGCTAAATAAATCATTCTGTGAAAGCACATCATACCCGTGGTGTGCTCAGTTACTACTGGTGCTACTGACTAAACATAGTGATGCTGCTAACTAAGGGATGATATGTTGTGAAATGTGAATTGCCGTGTTTATATGTGTAATAATAAAATAAAATACATATGTGTGTGTGTATATATATATATATATATATATATATATATATATATATATATATATATATATATATATATATATATATATATATATATATATATATATATATATACAGGATTTTATAATCGAATAATTATATATATATATATATATATATATATATATATATATTTTTTTTTTTTTTTTTAGGGCTGTGCAAAGATTAATTGCGATTAATCGCATCCACAATAAAAGTTTGTGTTTACATAATATATGTGTGTGCTGTGTGTAATTATTTTGTATATATAAATACACACATATACATGTATATATTTAATAAAATGTGTTAATCTATATTATATATAAATATAAATATTTTATATATGAATATGTATTTATATATATACAGTATTTACGTGCAAATAATTCTTAAATATATACATGCATGCATATGTATTTATATATACAAAATAACTATACACAGCACACACACATATTATGTAAACACAAACTTTTATTTTGGATGCGATTAATCGCACTTAATCTTTGCACAGCCCTAATATATTTGTATAAATATATATTAGGGATGCACCGATATGAAAATTTTGGCCAATACCGATAATTCTTTGTTTAAAAGTCTATATATTGCCTGATAAATCTTAATCCAAATTTTTATGTAATTTTTGAGAGCCTGATTACAAAAACAAAAGTCAAACCTAAAGCCACGTCTCAAACACATGATTGCACTGTTTTCATCATACTGTTATGCAGCCGATAGGACAGACTTGCGCCGCACATGTTTGTCCTCTTTTGATGCGAGTAATCCATTATTTATCGTCTTTATTATATATTCCAAATTTTCTTACCAGGCCGATAACTATAACATTAAAAATGCACATAAATTGGCCGATACCGATATGGTGGCCGATATATTGTGCGTCCTTAATATATATATATATAAATACACTGTATTTACAAATTTCTATATATATAAAACATCATGTTTTTCCATTAGATATAACATATTACATGAACAGTTGAACCAAAATATTTAAAAAATATATATAATTTATAATCTTGAATAAAAAATAAATTAAAAGAAAATAATAATAATAACAATAATAATACACACACACAAATGTATATTTATTTATATAAATATATTTATTCATTCATATATATTCATATACTGTATATATATATATATATATATATAATATATATATTCATATACTGTGTATATATATATATATATATATATATATATATTCAATATTATAAATTATATATTTTTTTAAAAATATTTTTGGTTCAACTGTTCATGTAATATGTTATATCTAATGCAAAAACATGTTTTACAATATAATTACTAATATTGCTGTTAGATACCTAAAAAAAAAAAGTATAACACTGCTTCATTTGTATGTTTGTTGATTACATTGTTTTTTAATAGTTCGTAATGTATACCGCAGCATATAACCTTTTTTACAGGTTTATACATTGTTATATTCCTTTTTATCCAGTGACCGTAAGTTTGTTGTGGGATTTTTTCTTACAAAGTTTGAAACTACAGCTTTTCCTTCAACCAGCCGTGATTTTTGAATGCGTTTCATCTGTTGTCATAGGCAAGTAAACACTAAAGGTTTGTTGTAACCAGACTGTGTCTCCTGTAGGTTCGACTGCAGGTCCAGAGTGTGGATAAACCTCTTTACCGAGGAACCTTTCACTGTTTCCAATCCATCATACGGCAAGAGTCCGTGAGTGGACACTTATATTCACTATATATACACTTATACTTACATTCTTCTGTTTACATGCATGTTTATGTGTTCAACACTAAGCTGAATAATGACACTAGTATCTTTCTACAGCACAATTTAAATCAGTCTCATATTTAATTCAGTTACTTTCCTGTTTTTTACTGTGAAGCTGCTTTATAATATTATATATTTTTACTGTATAAAGTACTAAATGTGACCATAAGGCATACATACGTATTAAGATATTATACACATTTACTTTATGATTTTCTGTAAAGCTGCTTGTGTTTTTTCACTATATATATATTAAGAAATTAATATTTTTATTAAAAAAGGATGCATTAAATTGATCATAATCATAAATGTTTCTGAAGGATCATGTGACACTGAAGACTGGAGTAATGATGCTGAAAATTCAGCTTTGATCACAGGAATAAATTACACTTTACTGTATATTCAGCTGTTTTACATCTGAATAATATTTCATATTTTGACAATTTTATTGCATTTTTGATCAAATTAAAGCAGCCTTGCTTAGTTAGAGGTTTTTTTTTAAACCTTTAATCTTACCGACCCCAAACTTTTGAACAGTAGTGTATGTATAAATTAAATGTATTATTATATTACTTAGTTCAATTTTTCAGGAATTATTCCCTATATTCGAGTGAAATTTTAGTAACTTTTCCCCCCCTGTTCACTCTGACACCAAAACCCAAATCTGTGTCACGTATGTGAGAAAATCTTCAAATCTAGGTCACATTCGACTGCGGTGGAAGAAGCACAGCCTCGACATTCACCTTTATTTCTACATTCACCTTTAATTCTACAGTGCTTTCTACAGTAAAAATGCTCTCAAAGCAGCTTCACAGTAATGAACAGGGAAATAACAGCATCAATGATTCAAACTTCACAAGACTATATGAGCGTAATTAAAATTCTGCTGTAAAGCGGCTCTAAAAAGACAATAGTGTCATTATTGAGTTTCCCAGACAGCGTAGTGTCGGCCCACATCCGGCCCACATCTGGGACACACCGCAAAAAAAGCTTTTCTTACTCAGCATTTCTGTCTTGTTTCCAGTCCAAATATCTACAAGTTCTTAAATCAAGATGCATTTACTAGATGAGTAAAATGCCATACGATATTATGTCTTGTTTTCTTCTTTTTCAAAACGAAGTGAGTTTTTTCTTAAAACAAGCAACATTATCTGCCAATGGGGTCAGAAAAAATGATCTTAATTCAAACGGAAATTGTCAGATCATTTTGCTTTTTTTAAGCAAAAACTCACTTGTTTTTGATTCCCCCCCCCCCCCCCATAAAACAAGACATAATATTGTATGGCATTTCACTACCTTAGTAAATCTTTACCTTAGAATTTTTTGATATTTGGACTGGGCCGACACTGTTGCTGTCTGCAGGGTTCATTAAGGTGCCTAAAGTACATGAAGTGCTTGAATTTGACTTTTTGTAATTTAAGTCCTGGAAACCCTTGAACAGCCATATTTATGAAGAAGTTCTTGAAAAGTGCTTGAATTATTGAAAGACTATATGGGAAATTTATTTAAAATTTTATTAATGAAACCATCTTTTCTCACAGAATTAACGCTGCCGCACGTCTGATACAGATATAGAGGCATTTCACATGGTTATGAGCGTAATATTGCTCATATTAATGTCCAAGTATATGATACAGCTTTCGTTCTTCAGGTCAATCATATATTCATGGGAATAAATCAGTTTGAATAAGGAAAGCGATATCTTTGTCATAGCATCCTTTCAATGGTTAAAGTTTCCACAGTCATTGCATGTGCTGCACTTTATTATTTGTACCATTTTGTTTTATTAGTTTATTTTTAGTTTAAGAATTTAAAAGATAATAAAGAAAGATATTGTTTGATAAATGAGATCTCTGATTGTAGTCCTTGAAAAAACAAAAAACATGCACCGGGAGCGCCGACCATTTTTTCCGTCGTAAACTAGCAGGAGTGGAAGTGCACTTGCGCCGTGTGATTTAGACCAAGCGCTTAGATCGTTAAAATAGGGCCCAAAGTATTGCATTTAGAATTCGAATATGATTAGAATTATGCTAATATTTAAGAAAGAAATTCGAATTTAGCTTTTCAGCCATTTTGCCAGCCCTACTGAGCAGTTTAGTTGAGTGTGAAGTTCGATTCAGCAGCTCTACAATAGTGTCGTTATTCAGCTGGACTCGATGTTGATTCACTAAAGACCATTTTTTGACCCAGAAGTTCACATGGATACGCGGAAGCTATAAATAATTCTGTATTATACATTTTTAAGGCCAAACAATTTATTTGTTGAGGTCAATTTGTAAAGAAAGACACGCCTGCGCACATTTATTCAAACGCACATACCTATAGACTAAACGCGTGATACGCATGTGCGCATCGTCAGCGTTTTCACAGATTCACGTTTTTGAAGTTTGCGCGTACATAACCTTTTTTTACTACCATTTCAAGGTTTGCGTTCTCGAGCCTCAAACACTGTTGTTGTGCGAATGAGCGGCCGGATCGCATTAAAGGGTTAGTTCACCCCAAAATGAAATCTCCCTCATGTTGTTCCCCGTCAGACTTTCGTTCATCTTCGGGACACAAATTAAGATATTTGTGATTAAATCTGAGAGCGGTCTCACTCCTCCATAGGCTTCTATTGTAATTGAAACTTGCCGGAACAGAAAGTTATTAAAGACATCGTTAAAATAGTCCCAGTGACTACAGCGGCTCAACCTTAAGATTATCAAGCGACGAGAATACTTTCTGTGTGCAAAGAACACACAAAAATAACGACTTTATTCAACTATTCATTTCCTTCTCTGTGGGCCTCGAGTGAGTTCTCGTAGTGATATTGCGCAAAGCTTCTGTGTTGCACGTCACACGCAGGCTCACTATTGGCCGACGCTGGTCATGTGTGTGTGATGCGTGTGACGTACAACCTAGAAGCTTTGCGCAATATCACTACGTGAAATCTCACGGCCCACAGAGAAGAAGATGAATAGTTGAATAAAGTCGTTATTTTTGTGTGTTCTTTGCACACAGAAAGTATTCTCGTCGCTTGATAATCTTAAGGTTGAGCCGCTGTAGTCACTGGGACTATTTTAACGATGTCTTTAATAACTTTCTGTTCCGGCAAGTTTCAATTACAATAGAAGCCTATGGAGGAGTGAGACCGCTCTCAGATTTAATAAAAAATATCTTGATTTGTGTTCCGAAGATGAACGAAAGTCTGACGGGGAACAACATGAGGGAGAGTCATTACTGACAGAGTTTACATGTTGGGGTGAACTATCCCTTTAAGGGTTTTCTGCTAGAGCGGTGTCGTGTTAGCTGCCGCTAAGTTAATAACTAATGATCTTTACAACAGAAGTGAATCAATCACAACTAACTTTATCTGGACAATAACTTTATTCTAGATCTGCTGTAAAGCCTAAACACTCTCTGTTACTGTAATCTCCTGTTATCACTGTAAAGCTGCTGTGAAACTCTATATTGTTAAAAGTGCTGTATAAATGAAGGTGACTTGGCTTGACATTATGCTCCCCCTTTCCCGCAGATGTCTGGCCTTTATAAAGGCATTGGTTCGCCCATGATGGGTCTGACCTTCATCAACGCCATCGTCTTCGGCGTGCAGGGCAACACCATGCGCAGGCTGGGCGAAGACACGCCCCTGAACCAGTTCCTCGCCGGAGCGGCGGCCGGCACCATCCAGTGCGTGATCTGCTGCCCGATGGAGCTGGCCAAAACCCGAATGCAGATGCAAGGGACGGGCGAGAAGAAGTCATCCTCACGGAAAGTGTATAAAAACTCGTTGGATTGCCTTGCTCGCATCTACCAGCGCGAGGGAATACGTGGCGTCAACAGAGGAATGGTCACGACTCTAATCCGGGAGACGCCAGGATTCGGCGTTTACTTCCTAGCATACGATCTCCTGACGCGCTCGCTTGGTTGCGAACCGGAGGATCCATATATGATTCCCAAACTCTTGTTCGCTGGCGGGATGTCAGGAATCGCGTCTTGGCTTTCCACGTATCCCGTGGATGTGATTAAATCCCGGCTCCAGGCCGACGGCGTCGGGGGAAAGTACCAGTACAGCAGCATCATGGACTGCACAAGGAAGAGCATCCAGCGTGAAGGCTGGCGAGTTTTTACTCGTGGACTTACTTCCACTCTCCTCCGGGCTTTCCCGGTCAACGCTGCAACGTTCGCCACGGTCACCCTCTTCCTTTTGTACGTACGCTCGGACGAAGCTCCTAAAGATTGCGAGACGGCTCCTCATCACGCGCCGATACAAACGCAACCGTCCAGTCTGTGAGTAACTTTCTCGAGTCACTCATCTTTGACTTAGTTTTGAAGTAGAGCACTTCTTGAATCATGGCTGTTACTAATCAAACAGTTCGCTGTGCGTCGAGCACGTCTGTCCACTGCTAATGCAATCGCACAACCCTGTAAAATGACTTGAGATCTGCATTTGTAAATATATTTTTTTATATATTTAATAATCGTTCCCTGTTTCTGCCTTACGAGAACAGCTGAAAGTAAGAGTCCGACGTCTGAAAGTCTTGATATTATCGACAGCTGTCACTGTTGGCACCTTTGGTTTTTACTTGGCAGAACTAGAAAAACTTGCTTTGAATTTGATATTTTTTGCTGCGTTGAAGAGAAATGAGTGTCTAAACAAATTCCTCTTCGTTAACTTTAGTCTGGGCGGACCGCATTTTTAAGTCCATGTGAATGAAAGCAAGACTGTAATAGTGTAATAGGTCATTTTATGTCATTTTTTTGTGTTGACTTGCATCTCATTGTTCTCTCAACCCCACCTAGACATTGACAAATGTGATTCTGGCACTGGGGAATTTAGACTTTTTGTTATTATGACGTTTTTATTCTTTTAGTTATTCTTTTACTTTTTTTAGTTGAAGCTGCTGGTGAAATTGCCTGAAAGGTTGCAATATCTTGGCCCAGTGCTAAACTGATCTCATCTTGTGCAATGAATATGGTAGACAGAAACCCAATTATGTTTGCTTATCTTTCCCAAAAGTTTCTGTTGTCTACTTGAATTGTATTGGCTTAAATAAAACCTAATTTGGTTTAAAAAAAGAATTTGTAAGAACTTGCAAGTACTTTCCTCGTCCGTACATCTCCTGCCCACAGTTTATGATGTATGATCTACAAAATGACTGCAATATTTGCATGTTTTCTGTAACTTATTAAATTGTTGGGATATCTGGCCCAGTGTAACCATCTATACTGCTAATACTACGAAAAACGAACTGCTGTGTTTAAGTCACGTCTTTTGATTGACGGAAGCATGTCGGTTGTCTCTGATTTATACTGTAAAATCAATATATATTTTATGTTTGTATGTAGAGGCTTGAATTTTCTCTGCATATTGAAAGATGCGTTAATAAAATTGATCATGTCAGACTATAACACGCAATTGGAAAAGAAGCGTATAGAACGAGCTTTTAAAGAAATGCTGCTCTTTTTGTAACGGTTATGGATTGTATTAAATGTAAATATGCAGTGTTTGATAGAAAAGGGAAGTTTAGAGAGAGAGATACTTTGAAAATTAAATATGTGTGATATCTTCTTTGAGAAATGTAAATAACTTGTATTTTACTGAGTTGCAGAAGTGTTGAAATGATTTTAATTTGAATAGTTTTAGATTTTTCTTTTTCCAGTTTGTCGTCACTGCTGAAGAGATGGTCACATGTTTGTCCTATTTTTGTATGAAATGCTGCTCCCATTTGAAATGTGGTTGGCCTGAACCAATTTATCAATTGCTTTTGGTCAGCTAAAATAAAATGTGAAAATAAACGGGATAACTGATGTGTCTTGTCTTTTTTGTCTTCATATATAATTTGTTGCCATATCTTGTAGTGTGATGAACAAGAATAAGATTTGTGATTTAAAAGTATTTTCTTTTATTTTGGTTTTAACATGTAAATGCATTTCAAATTCTAAGCAAGAATTTCAATCTTGAGTGTTGGTTTTATGTTATTGTTCAATCACATTTGGGTCGAAGACGAAAAGGGGTTTTCAAGAATCAGTTTCTTCATGCCTTAAAATATCTTGAATGTAACTCGACACCCTTTCCTCATTTAGTATGCGTAGTTCTACGAATATGCTAATGAGCCCCGCCTCCACTCACTCACTCACTCAGCTCAGAGATCCACTGGTTGACGATCACACGTTGATCTGATTGGTTACAAGGTCGTTTGTGACGTCAGAAACACCAGCGATTTCAAACCGTGTGTTTGAGACTGTCTTTGGTTCACTGCAGTTTTAAGCAGAAAATACTCAGCAATGCTGTCGACTTATGAACTTACACACGGTGTGTCTTAAAGCGTATTAAACACACCACATAGACACATAAACAACATTAAACACTTGATTTTCACCACAAGGGGACTTTAAATCTCTATTCTTTTTAACACTATCCTTCAAACCACTAGGTTTTACCCATTTGTCACCAAGAAGTTTGTAAGGAAGTGAAAATCATTTAAAAAATATAGTAATTTAATATGATCACATATTCTTTTATATATTTTAATAAGTACAGGTCAGAATAAGTATATTTTACATAAATAGATATGTTACTCTGAATAACGTTTTGCCAAAGAGAGAATATTGTCAAATGTTCCCATAATTGCAATGTTTTTGGTATTGGTCTGTATCATTAAACTAGTTTTAATAATATTCCAGAGTAAATGGCGGCAGAAGCAGAAGTTAAAAAACTATTAGTATTTTATTTTACTGTTCTGATGCTCCCTGCCATGCTTGCTTAGCTTTTCACTTTGTTTCTGACTTGCTCAGCCACAAAACTATTACTTTTAGCTATATTTATGAATACTTTCTGTTTGCCAACATAAATGACATTATCAGGATGGGTATTTTGGGTGGAGAATCCCCTTTATGGCCTCTCTATTTGTGGGCATCTAAAACAAATCAATAAGATAAATAAAACAATACAAAAATTGCATTGAAAGAGTAATATTTATTAAGTTTTACACATAAGTGCTAACCCACAGTAAGAGTCGGCCCACATCTGGTACGTGTGGATTCCACAATTATTCACAACATTTATCTATTTTTCAAATAATCTAACAATAGAAGTGTTTTAGCATTTCACTGAATGACAACATGTGTTTTCGTACCACACCATAAAAAAGGTGCAATAATCAAATATGTAAGAGGAATAAATGATAATGATGTCACAGACTGACGAACGACAATCAGTTTTTAAATTCTTTTAGAACGGCTTCTTGTTTCTTTTAATACTGAATGACCTCTAACTGCATATTCAGGACAAAAGTCCCCTAGTTATTTCAATATTTAAAAAAAAAACAGCAATACACAGTCCTTGTACTACAACACAGCCAACACTTATTTGAAAATGCCAAGAAAACAAATATTGGTCATTTATGTTTATTTGAAGATGTAATGGTAAAATCAAAGTCCAGAGACCAATAACGCTGAATGACAATTTTACACTTTGGAAAATTTTCTCATGAAAGTTATTTAAAACATGAAAGTAGACACTTGCATTTAATAAGTTTTTTTTTTTTTTGTATAGAAAATCACTTTGCGGACACCAAAATGGGTGCCCATTTATGGTTTGACTAATGTTTGAAGCTTTAGAGGTCTCACATAAGGTGTATTTGTAGATGTGCTAATCTTAAAACTAGTGAACAAACAAATCTAGGTGTGATTGCACAACTACTCAAGACTGAACATTACTCATCCAGGGATTTCTTCCCAGGTACTCCATCTCTTGTTTTAGCACGCAGTTTGTTTACTTGAGATTCTGCGATGTCTGCGCGCTCTTCTGCCTCTTCTAGCTCGTGCTGCAGTTTTCGCAATTTAGCCAAGTTGGCATTTGCCTGTTCCTCGGCTTCCTCAGCAGAGCGTTTGTAGGATTTTACTTTCAGTTGTAGCTTGTCCACCAAGTCCTGCAGCCTTGCCAAGTTTTTGCGATCCTCGTCTGTCTGATAAGTCAGCTCCTTAATGCGTCTATCATACTTTCTCACACCTTTAATGGCCTCAGAGCCTCGCTTTTGCTCTGCGTCCAACTCATTCTCAAGGTCCCGGATACGTGCCTCCATTTTCTGTAGCTGCTTCTTCCCTCCTTTCATTGCGACTTGCTCGGCTTCATCAAGACGGTGCTGTAAGTCCTTAATGGTCTGTTCCATGTTCTTTTTCATCCTTTCAAGGTGTGCACTAGTGTCTTGCTCTTTCTTCAACTCCTCAGCCATCATAGCGGCATCAGTGATGGCTTTTTTCGCCTTTTCATCTGCATTGCGGTTCTCTTGCACCAGCTCCTCCATTTCATTTTGCAGCTGAAGCAGATCTGATTCTTGCTTCTTCTTTTGGTTGATGAGGCTAGTGTTTTGGGAGTGCAAGAGTTGCATCCTCTCAGTTGCTTCAGTAAGTTCTTGCTCTGCTAGTTTGCGAACCCTCTCTGTCTGTTCCAGCACGGCTCTCAGTTCTTCTAGTTCTGCTTGAATCAGGTTGTTCCTCCGCTCAAACAGGGCAATGTTTTCTTTGAGATCATCATTACTGTGAAGTGTGTCGTCCATCTGGAGTTGAGTGTCTTTTAGGCAAGACTGGATCATCTTCAGCTGCTTCTGGGCATCAGATGCCTGTCTGTTGGCCTGGCTTAATTGAATTTCCATTTCATTAAGGTCTCCCTCCATCTTCTTTTTTACTCTCAAGGCTTCATTACGGCTTCTCGTCTCTGCCTCAAGAGAAGCCTGCAAGGACTCAACCATCCGTTGGTAGTTTCTTTTAGCTTGTTCCATTTCCTCATCCTTCTCAGCCATCTTACGCTCAACATCTGCCTTCATCTGGTTGAACTCCAGCTGAGCTCGTAGGATCTTACCCTCCTCGTGCTCAACTGAAGCATCAGCTTCTTCTAGTGCGGACTGCAACTCGGCTTTCTCCTGTTCCAACTGTTTCCTCAGTTTTTCTAACTCATGAACACTCTTTCGTCCTTCCCCCACTTGATCCGTCAAGTCAGATATTTCCTCCTGTAGATTCTTGTTTTCCCTCTTGATGGTCTCAAGGTGATCTAGAGTTTCTTCATAGGAATTCTTCAGCTTAAAGAGCTCGGTACTTAAGCTGCGAGCTTCCTTTTGCGCTCCCTCGAGCTCACATTGTGACTCTTCATACTTTTGTTTACACTCTGCAATGACTTTGTCGAATGATCTCTGTTTTTTGTCCAGGGCGGCAGACGCTGCATTTGACCGTTCGAGGTCTAGCATCAGATCTTCAATCTCGTTTTGTAGCCTATGTTTTGTTTTCTCAAGAGAAGAACACTTCGCATTCACTGCTTCCACTGCGTCCTCTGCTTCTTGCAATTTTTGAACAAGTTTCTTTTTGGCTTCCTCCAGTTCCTCGGTCTTCTGAATCCCGTCAGTCTCATACCTCGCCCTCCATGTTGCTACCTCTGTATTGGCCTTTGATAAGGCTCGTTGGAGCTCAGCTTTTGCTTCTTGTTCCTCTTCGAATTGCTCTCTTAGTAAGTCACAATCATGACGTGCTGACTGTACAGCGTGAGCAAGAGCATTTTTTGCTTTCACCTCTTCCTCAAGTTGCCGCCTCAGATCTTCAAGTTGCTGTGTGTATGAAGTCTTTCCTCTAGTGAGTTGGGAAATCAGACATTCCTTCTCCTCCATTTGTCGTCCAAGTTCCCCATTTTCAGTCAGCAGCTTGGCTTTCTGGGTAGACAAATCATTAAGAGCTCTCTGGGCTTCTTCAGATTTCGACCTATGCTCATTCATCTGATCTTCCAGTGAACGGCACATCTTTTCAAGATTTACCTTGGCCTTTACAACGCTCTCCATGTTTGAGGAAAGGTCATCCAATTCCAGCTTCAATTCAACTTTGTCTTTCTCTAACTTTTGTTTTACCCTTTGCAAATTGTCAATCTGTTCCCCTAGTTCAGCAACACTGTCTGCATGCTTCTTCCGAAGAGAGGCGGTAGTGGTCTCATGCTGAAGGGTGGATTCCTCGAGGTCCCGCCGTAACCTCTGAAACTCAGCCTCCCTTTTTTTACTGAGTTCTACCTGAACAGATGTTGCCCCACCTGCCTCCTCCAGGCGCTCGCTGATGTCTTCCAGTTCTCGGGAAATATCAGATCGCTGTTTCTCCACCTTTGCACGAGCCGCACGTTCCGCATCCAGCTCCTCCTCCAGTTCTTCGATTCGAGCTTGATTTTCTTTTAATTTTTTCTGCAACTGCACTGAAGCCGTTTGCTCATCTTCAATCTTTCCATTCAGCTGATTCATTTCAAAGTCTTTCTTTTTAAGTTTTTCCTCTAGCTGCTGTTTGTCATTCTCCAAATCCATAACATTCTCCTGAGTCAGTTTTACATCTCCTTCCAGTTTTCTCTTGCTGCGCTCCAAGTCCATCCTAACTTTTTTTTCCTGTTCCAATGAGCCCTCAAGGTCATCAACCTGTTGTTCAAGCTTAGCTTTAGCTTTGGTCAATGCATTGACTTTGTCCTCCTCACTTTGAAGGTCATCCAGTGTTTGCTGGTGAGCCTCTTGTAGAGCTTTTTTCTCTTTGGTGAGTTTCATTATGTTTTCATCAAGGGATGCCATTTCCTCAGTCAGATTCTTTACTTTGTTCTCAGTGGCATGTTTTTCCTTTTCCACCTTGGCCAGTGTCAGCTCCAGGTCATCTATATCTCTCTTGAGCTCTGAACATTCATCCTCCAACTTGCGTTTCTTAGCTGTGAGGTCTGCATTTATCTCTTCCTCGTCATCTATACGTTCTGACAGCTCTTTGACTTTGGCTTCTAGCTGGATCTTGCTTTTTATGAGCTGTTCACATCGTTCCTCGGCGTCAGTTAGGGTGTCTTGCTCAGATTGCAGCTGAAGGAACACGTCATTCTTCTCTTGGAGCAGACTGACCATTTTCTCTTCTAACTCTTTCCTCCTGGCCTCAGATTTCTCCAAAGCTTCCTTTAACTTATTGAATTCGTCTTTCATGTTTGCCATCTCCTTTTCAGACTCAGCACTCTTCAGCAAGGGTTTTATCTTAAAGAACAATTTCATCCACGGCCAGTTTTTCACACCGAGGAAGGACCGAAGGTTCCACTGAATGACCATGAGGGCATCTCTGCGCTCCACCAGTTTCTGGTACTCGACTCTCATCAGTAATCCACGAGTATAAGCTTGGATCCCAGTGAGGATACGAGCGAGTTGGTCATCTCGCATCTCCTCTAACGTACCGAGCAGGCCAGCTTTAAAAAATACTTTTGTGTTGCCAAATTTGTATTGGGTGTGGTCAATGTCTAGTGACCCCAACAGCTTCTCGGCACTCTTCTTGTTCTCAAGGAACTGTCCTTCTGGGATGGCAGATGCATTTAGGATTCTGTACCTCTGTTTGAAATCCCCATAGAGGATTCTGTTTGGGAATCCTTTTCTGCAAATCCTAATACCCTCTAGTACACCATTGCAGCGAAGTTGGTGCATGACCAGGCAGTTGTCCATGATTCCAGGAATCTTGCTCTCATTTGGAATCAAACAGCGAACAAAGTGTGGGTGTGTGGTTTTCAGATTGGTCATTAATTTGTTGAGGTTTTCTCTGTGCAGGGCAGACACTGTCTGAAAAGATGACCCCTTCTTCTTGGCCCCTTTCCCACCTGACTTTTCAGATGCATCTCCTGCATAACTTGAGAATAGAAGACTCAATAACTTCAAAGAAGACTTCTGATAGAGCCCAACTACTGTTTCATTCAATGGGTCTCTGTTTTTCACCAGCCAGCCGCTAATATTATAGTCAACAGTACCTGCATAATGGGCTAAGGCAAAGTGTGCCTCTGCCTTTCCCTTCACAACTCGTGGCTTCTGGAAAATGTTTGTCTTGCCCAGGTGGTTGTCATACAGCTTTGCTTTGAAAGTCTGATCGCTGGCCTTTGGAAACATGCACTCTTCCTCCAGAATGGACATGATCCCTAGGGGTTTCTCAATCAATTCGATGCAAGCTTGCAGATCCATCCCAAAGTCAATAAACTCCCAATCAATTCCCTCTTTTTTATATTCCTCTTGTTCCAGGACGAACATGTGGTGATTGAAAAACTGTTGCAGCTTTTCATTTGTAAAATTGATGCAGAGTTGTTCAAATGTGTTGAAATCAAAGATCTCAAAGCCTGCTATGTCTAGCACACCAATGAAATGCTGGCGATGTTGCTTGGTGTCAAGGGAATGGTTAATTCTTACCACCATCCAGTTGAACATTTTCTCATACACTGACTTAGCCAGTGCACCAACAGAGTAATACACTTGGTCCACGCTCTGTCCTTTAGTAACATACTCATTGCCCACCTTGACCCTCGGATGGCAGAGTCCTTTGAGAAGGTCAGCAGAGTTCAGCCCCATTAGATAAGCTGCCTTATCTGCATCTTCAGTACCGTCAGGCTCTGCCTGCTCTTCACGCTGTTTCTGCTTGAATTTCAGATTGCCATAGTGCATGATAGCACCTGTCAGCTTGTAGACTCCCATCTTTTCTTCAGATGTGAAGCCAAGTACATCAAATGCCTGGTCAGTAGCAATCAGCTCCTCGTTGTCATTGATGGAGGCGACGGTTACTTCTCCCTGGGAGATGTAAGAGTAGTCATATGGATTATTAGTTATCAACAGCATGTCCAGCAATTCAGGCTTTTCATTGGACAGTATTTGGAAGAAAATATGGTAGTTCCTCTCAGACTTCAGCTGAAAGGTCACCCGAGACTTCTCCAGCAGGTATGTTTCGACGTCAGCTGAAGCGAGTTTACCGGTTGTCCCAAAATGAATGCGGATGAATTTCCCAAAGCGAGATGAGTTGTCATTTCTGAGTGTTTTAGCATTGCCAAAAGCCTCCAGTGCAGGATTAGCCTGAATAATCTGATCTTCCAGGGTTCCCTTGCTAGAGTCTTTCTTTCCAGTCGCTCCACCAGCGGCAGCAATGCTTGCAAAATACTGGATGACCCTCTTGGTGTTGACGGTCTTCCCAGCACCGGATTCTCCAGTGATAAGGACCGATTGGTTCTCCCGATCGGTTAACATGTATTGATAAGCATTATCAGAGATAGAAAAGATGTGAGGTGGGGCCTCTGTTCTTTTCTTACCTCTGTAGGCAGCGACTACTTCTGAGTCGTACACAGGTAACCACTTGTAAGGGTTGACCGTGACACAGAACAGCCCTGAGTAGGTGTAGATCATCCAGGCGGCATAACGCTCTTTGAGGTTGAACAGCACTGCAGGCTCGTGAAGGAAAGTGAGCATCGCCATGTCTTCGATTTTATCGAATTTAGGCGGGTTCTGGGGATGGACGTCTCCATCCTTGACGGTCACTGTTCTCCCATCCTCAGTGTTAACAGTAGCCTTCCCTCCTTCCTTGCTGACAATTTTCCCCTTCATAAACTCCACCTTTTCATCCACAACAAAGCATTCGGTCTTGATGTCAAAGGCTCTCGTCTGAGCTTCGAGACGCTCTTTATCCGACTTCCTCAGGAAGGGAGCAGCCTTTCCGAACTGTGCCATCATAGCATCACCCATAGTGTCTGCTTGATAATTTCCAGGTACAGTGAGAGTTGATGAACACTCCTCGGCTGAGGAAACTTTAGAGTCACAAACCACTAGTGCTTGGTTTTTATAGAGGTAACAGAGATCCAAATAAGGACGTGAAAGGAAAGAACACAGGGACAGGGATTATCAAGAGTTAAAAGAAGTGTGGGGTCAGCAACACAACCTTTAGTTGTTGATATCCTTATATAGAAAACCGTGGTTGATTCCATCCTTTAAATATATCAGACATACCTCTAACGTTAGGCATGATCCTCAAATTTTGCTTGTAATTAATGTGGTTACTTTATGTTTTTAATATAACAAATTAGCATTGTTATGTGAATTATGTTTTTAACGCAGAGGGGTCTAAATTCTAAAACCATGCTTTTTTTTGTCAAATTGTAATATCATTTGTAATAAAAATATGCAAAATAGAAATATTTAATTTGTTCTTTTCTGGTCGCTGATTTTTGGACCCCATTCGTTCATGCAAGATTTGTTTTTCTTTGAAAGAATGTAAAACTAGTATTCAGCAAGGATGCATTACATTTATCAAAAGTAACAGTTAAGACATTTAAAATTCCATTCTTCAAAGAATCCTGGAAAATAAAAAAATATGAAGCAGCACAGCTGTTTTTCAAAATTGATAAAATATTACTTAAGCAGCAAATCCTCATATTAGAGTGATCTCTGAAGGATCATGTGACACTGAAGACTGGAGTAATGATGCTGAAAATTCAGCTTTGATCACAGGAATAAATTACATTTGACTATATAATCACATAGAAAACAGCTATTTTAAATTGTAATAGTATTTCACCATTTTTACTGTACTTTTTATTAAATAAATGCAGCCTTTGTGAGGAGTGACTTCTTTCAAAAACATAAAATATTACCCCCCCCCACACACACACACACACACACACACATATAGATGCCATAATAATATAAGAAAATATTGTGCATGCAATGCTAAACAAAAACAAAGCTGTTGTGCTTTAATGGGAGTTGAAAGTGGGGAATCTGTTTGGCTTTTATCAGTGTTTGACTGCATAGCAGGGACTTTATCAAAGGTCCTCTGATAGACGCGGCAGACACCTCGGCATGAAGGACGTCTCGACTCATCTCCACTCAAAAACACCCTTGAAATAGAACGCAAGAATGAAGAGAAGTCCGTTCCTCTTCTATTATCTGCCTTCACTGAGCCTCACTTATGAAACAAGAAACAGAACAGTGCAACTCATCCGTAACTTCAATTCCTCATTCAATTCAATTAAAAACTGTTTTATGAATGACGCACACACTTATTTCATGAATGAAGGCTGCAGTGCTCCTAATAAAATGATGTAAGCAAAAGCATTTTACAGATTTTACTATACAGCATTCACTGAAACTAATAACTTTTCTTGATAAAATCCTTGTAACAATTTGTAACACATTTTAAGTAAATTTTACTGCTACTGTTCTGTACACCTTACCTGTTATCATCAATTAAAATCTGCTTACTGTTGAACTTAACATTCATTTGACATTTAATTGAAGTAATTAAGTAAATATTACTTAATTATATTTAATTTCACATATAGAATTAAGTAACGCCTAAGTTAAGTAACATAATTAACTTTTTACTCACACATTATAACACCGGATTAAACCACACTTTTAAAGTGCATGCTTTACTTAGAAACATATAAGTAAATAACACAATAGATATTGAAGTAATGTGATCCCCGAACACTGAGACCTCAATACTTGACGGTACACAATGACGGTAACATTCGATAGACCGTTTATGAGTATGAATGTGTCATTTTGAGTAGAAAATGAATCCAGATGCCACAAAATGGCAAGTTACCAAACCTAACAACAAAAGCAATGATAAAACGGTGTAAATACAGCTGGAAAATAGTGAGAAATCAACCTTATTAATCATTCATGCCCCAGTGCATGATGGGAACACCAGTATTAGAAAAGTTGAGTAGGTTTTACTTAATTTTATATCGTTGAGATTTACGCTTTAATTTCTACAAGCTTGAATTGAGTACTAATATATGATTTATATTCTTGCCTCAACTACTGTTTTCATGCAGAAATCACATGTTTTTTCAGTGGCATTTACGTCACCACAGAATCATTCTTTTGCATGACAAACAGGTTTTTGTAAAGCATATGCATTTACAGATATGTCCTCTCATGAAGCCCCAGTAGCGAGCTTCAAGAATTTAAGTGCTACATAAGTAACTAACAAGCTTATCAGGTGGAAGATTAGCTGACATACCGCCACTTAAGTGTGTATGCTCACACACTTCATCCCTTACATGTTCATGCAACACAACCGCTGATTCAGTCAGTGCGTGGTCAGAACGATTGACACGGATTACAGAATAATAATAGCTGGAAGGCGATACACTTGTGAAAGTTATTGGACCGTTTGAAATGATCTGCATGTACAGCTCCTAATCTGAGCTTGATCTAAAGTATTATAATTATGAAACAAAGCTCTTATTAAATAGACATCAATCATCCATCATGCTTTAACATCTTCCTGTAGCTGTACTGTGGTTAAGTAGTTCACACGCCATGTTTAAACCATGCAATTCAATACAATAAAATGCATTTCGTAAATGTAATGCTTGCTTTCAGAAAGTTACATTTGTATGTGCTGAATTATAAAAATCATTTATTGTCCTTTTACATCTTGGAAGACCAAAACATCATTCAGTGTCTGAAAGTAGAGGTTTAGTTTCACAAATACAAAAGGCACATTTATCTTACTGTACAGCGATAAAAAGTTACATTTTAAATCAAAATCAACATGAATGACCTCATAATTGCATGTTTCTGATCTCATTGTGAACAATTCATCAGATGCATTTAATAACCAGCATATGCATAATGTTTTGTGACTAGAAATATTCAAAATTGAACTTCATTCTGATGCAATAGACCTTAATCAGGGAAGCGCCGTATTTCAGCGTTGAGAGGAAGAAATCCAGGCTGCGAGGGATAAATACAGTGCGTTCAAAGATTATACTGTTGTTTAAAAACATACAAGCTGTGTTGAGTTGTGAAAACTACATGATCGAAGACCTTTATACGGTGCTTGACATTGTTGAGACTGCAAAGGCCCCAATAGGAGAAGCTCTTTTTCGTTCATCGCTTTGAGGTAAGAAGTTAAAAATACGTGTTAAAAGCGACGTTTAGGTGAATATGTAAATATGTGCTGCACGCTTTTCTTCTCAATAACACAAACTAACAACAAGAATGACAGCGGTGAGAAAACAGCAGTTCAGAAAGCATCTGATCGTCTCATCTATTAGGCGAAACTCGAAAAATTATAATATGGTGCAAAAGTTCATTTATTTCAGTAATTCAACTTAAAAGGTGGAACTAATATATTATATAGACTCATTACATGCAAAGTGAGATATTTCAAGCCTTTATTTGTTATAATTGTGATGATTATGGCTTACAGCTTATGAAAACCCCAAAGTCAAAATTAGAATATTGTGAAAAGGTTTTCATATCTGTAAGCCATAATCATCACAATTACAACAAATAAAGGCTTGAAATATCTCACTTTGCATGTAATGAGTCTATATAATATATTAGTTCCACCTTTTAAGTTGAATTACAGAAATAAATGAACTTTTGCACGATATTTTCTAATGTTTCGAGTTTCACCTGTAGCCTATAGCACTTTATACAATAGATTGCTTAAAAGCAAGCAGCTTTACCATTTTAAACATGAAAAAAACAGTGTTCAGTGTTGCTTTCAATTAGTATTACACTGCAGTTTCTACTATAAAGTGGCTCTCCAGTGTTCGGTTTCTCTCGCGCTCAACAGAAGAAACGAACCGGAGATTTCCACGACAAAGAAGGCGGAGCTTCAGAGCCACACCCACTTATTACATCATCACCACGGACCAATGGCAGGTCAAAGGTGTTTACCAGCTGGAGCGAATTTTTCTTCACTTTGGCAAGCGGTTTCATGAAATTAACTTTGTTTAGGCCCGATTTGGCTCTAAATAGCCGTATTTCCACCGTCGGGCCATTAGCTTCACTAAAACACTCCCGTAACACGCCTCTCTGGAACAACGTCACACACACCCATCATTTCACCAACAACTGGAAGATTTATCAAAAAACTAATCAGAAAGAAATCACTGGAAACTAGTGAGATCGCGAAACGAACATGATAAAAGCGGCCGTTTGCTGGCGTTTTTGTTGTTTGCTTAAAGATTTAAAACCCGTGTTTTACCACAGGTTAACATTAAAAAGTGATACATTGATCATAATGAATTAACTGGTGTCAAGATTTCACATTAGTCACACATAAATAAAGTGGTTTACCGTTATTTCACTAAAGAAAGAGAGGACGTACTGTAGGCTATTCAGTCGCGTCTTTCTGTTTATTTGAGTTGCTTCATTTTATGAGATATGCGGAGCTAAATATGGATATCAAACAGTCTGGAATATAAAGAGATGAGACTGACTGACAGATCAAATAAAAACATGATTGTGATAGCCTATATGAATTGTCAGATTTCTTCAAGCGGTCATATTTACTATATTTTCTATGGTAATGGTTAGCTCGCATAGTCTTTTGCATCTCGTATGTCTCCCTTATACGGTGATCAGAATCCACATCGGATCACAAACAGAAGGTATTCAAACATAAAAGTGAGTTTTGAGCTAAAATGATGTTTAAAGTGTTTAATGCGGATGTTAGCTAGCCTATATGTCATCATCCGGCGCTGTCGTCTACTCTGTTAAAGTTTAAAACTATTGGATCTGCCCAGAGTCACACTGCAAAAAAATGTTTCCAGTCCAAATATCAAACATTTCTTAAATCAAGATGCAGTAAATAAAGTACTAAAATGACATAAGATATTAAGTCTTGTTTTTTGGGGAAATAATTGAAAATAAAGCAAGTTTTTGCTTAAAACAAGCAAAATTATATGCAAATGGGGTCAGAAAAATAAGCTTGTTTCTGTTAGAATTAATATTATTTTTCAACTCATTAATATTATTTTTCAAGCATCAACTCACTTAATTTTGATTACTTCCCCCGGAAAACAGGACATAATATGTAATGTCATTTTACTCATCTAGTAAATGTATCTTGATTTAGGAATTTTTTGATATTTGGACTGGAAACAAGACAGAAATACTAAGAAAAGCATTTTTTGCAGTGTGGATCTGCCATAACCAATCGCTGGCGTTTGGTCGTGACGTATGACGACTCAAACTATGGGGGCGGGCCCCAAACCCCGGCGTTGGCCCCGGCGACCCCGATCAAGCCCCGGAAGTTAACGGTGGAAACACGACTGGCCCGACACGCACTAGCAACCCCGCTTTTGGCCCGACAGTGGAAACATGGCTAATGACGTCACAGCAGTTCGCTTGAAGTACACCAGGGCTTTAAGTCTATCCACATTAAACTTTATTCAACATGGCGTCTAACCTGTCTAAGGTCCAATGCGATAAAATGAAGATAAATAAATGCTGGCTGAATGTTCAGTTTCAGGTGAACTGATGGTTTCCACTGGGAATGTAAACAGTTCAGGTCATTGTTTCAGTGGATTGGAAACACAACGCCACAGAACTCCGGCTGGCTGGTTACGGTTCTGGAGTGTGTTTCTCGTGCAACGCTGTAACTCGTGCTTCACTACTACAATAGTGCGATGCATCGTTGAAGAAATCAACTTGCTAGCCACGTTTGTTTCCCGAAACCATACTGTCGCAAATTGGTCGTTCAGCCACGTTGGTTAATGATGTCACACACGGTGGAGTAACAACAACTGTTAATGAATCTGTTTGAGATCGAATTAACGCTAGATGTTTTGCTATAAATTACAGACATCTGAGGAATATTTCTCAGTTATTTTGCTTTATTTCCAGATTCACTCATCGGCTCGTTCTCACACACTCGAGCTCGTTCACACACACGCACTCTTCAAACACTACGCCTTAAATCTCTCGACAAACTAAAAGACGTAAATGACATTTGTATGTGTTCTTAATAAAAGACACAGGTTGCACTGAATGTCAGCTTGCTTATTCTGCTCAAGATCAGGATTTATTGAGTCCACATGTCATGCAAACAAGAAACTGCTTTCTTGCGAGAGCTGTCACACACCTCTGCGATGCGGTTAGCGGATGTTCGTTGGAACGATGGTTTCGGGAAACACCGACTCGTTGAACTGCTGATAACGACCATATTTGGCTAACGATGCTTTCGGGAGACACAGCGCAGGTCGGTGGGATAACAGCGTGGCCGGTGCTCAGCATCGGGACATGCGCTTGCGGTACTGCTCCACCAGCGGGACCAGACAGCGCGGAGACGAGACCTGAAGCATGAAGAGGTGTTGCAGGAGATCGCCAGCGCTGGCTCTCTGCACGGGGTCACGCGTCAACATCGAGTCCAGAAAGTCCCTCAGGACTGGAGAGATCTGCGTATAGGAACATCCCAAAATTACAGCACATATGTCGGTTACATTATGTATACAAAATATATAAATAATACTAAAACACTGATGTCATGCAGGAATGAATTGACATAAAAATCACTAAATTGTATCATGACCATAAACCCCATAAAGTCTCCAAAAACCTGCTTAATGAGATTTAGGGCCCTATTTTAACGATCTGAGCGCATGTTTAAGGACGGGAACAATGGTCGGCGCTCCCGGCGCATGATCTAAAAGAGTCATCTCTATTCTCTTAATGAGTAATGTGTGTGTTTTCTCTCTATTCTCTTAATGAGTAATGTGTGTGTTTTCTCTCTATTCTCTTAATGAGTAATGTGTGTGTTTTCTCTCTATTCTCTTAATGAGTAATGTGTGTGTTTTCTCTCTATTCTCTTAATGAGTAATGTGTGTGTTTTCTCTCTATTCTCTTAATGAGTAATGTGTGTGTTTTCTCTCTATTCTCTTAATGAGTAATGTGTGTGTTTTCTCTCTATTCTCTTAATGAGTAATGTGTGCGTTTTCTCTCTATTCTCTTAATGAGTAATGTGTGTGTTTTCTCTCTATTCTCTTAATGAGTAATGTGTGCGTTTTCTCTCTATTCTCTTAATGAGTAATGTGTGTGTTTTCTCTCTATTCTCTTAATGAGTAATGTGTGTGTTTTCTCTCTATTCTCTTAATGAGTAATGTGTGTGTTTTCTCTCTATTCTCTTAATGAGTAATGTGTGTGTTTTCTCTCTATTCTCTTAATGAGTAATGTGTGCGTTTTCTCTCTATTCTCTTAATGAGTAATGTGTGTGTTTTCTCTCTATTCTCTTAATGAGTAATGTGTGTGTTTTCTCTCTATTCTCTTAATGAGTAATGTGTGTGTTTTCTCTCTATTCTCTTAATGAGTAATGTGTGTGTTTTCTCTCTATTCTCTTAATGAGTAATGTGTGCGTTTTCTCTCTATTCTCTTAATGAGTAATGTGTGTGTTTTCTCTCTATTCTCTTAATGAGTAATGTGTGCGTTTTCTCTCTATCCTCTTAATGAGTAATGTGTGTGTTTTCTCTCTATCCTCTTAATGAGTAATGTGTGTGTTTTCTCTCTATTCTCTTAATGAGTAATGTGTGTGTTTTCTCTCTATCCTCTTAATGAGTAATGTGTGCGTTTTCTCTCTATCCTCTTAATGAGTAATGTGTGTGTTTTCTCTCTATCCTCTTAATGAGTAATGTGTGCGTTTTCTCTCTATCCTCTTAATGAGTAATGTGTGTGTAACGTGCAATAAACCAATCAGAGTCTCGTCTCTCCCATTCCCTTTCAATGCCAGTTGTGATCACGCCGTGGCAGATTCGCTATTTACATGGAGGAATTTGAAAGTGGAAAGACCGAACACTTTTCCAGAGAGGAAACGGATCTGATCATGCACGAGGTTAAAGCTGTGTGTGTGTGTGTATGTGTGTGTGTGTGGTTAAAGCGCAAGCAGACCATCTACGGGACGAGCCGGATTCCACCATGTCTTTTTGTACACAATAATATTCTTTTACATTGTAATCCTTTTTTTTATATCTGGCATGTTTGTGTTACTAACACACAAACATGCGTGTGGGTAATAAGCAGAGTGTGTGTAATAAGTAGAGTATGTGTGTGTTGCGGACCCGCCTACAGACGCACATTACTAACGCACTCTTTAAATAACGAAAACAATATTGCGCCACTGTCTTCAGGCCAGGGTTCAGTTGGTCGACGGCTCAGTCTATTTCAGTTCCTCATAATACCAACGTTCAACAATGCGCCCGAACCAAGCGTGCCGCACAAGCCCTGAAAAGTGAAGCCAAAACGTCTCGATCGCCCCCCAGTGGCCGGTCCTAGTACTGGTCATAAACCCCGCCTCCCCGTGTTATTCAACCAACTAAACAATGTGAGACCAACTAAACAATTAAATTACACTACACTACTACTTTTTTCCAAAGATGGTTTCGGTCATTTGCTGTAGTTTTTATCACGCTGATGTAATTTCAAGTGTTTGTTTTTAAAATAAATTGTTTTTAGTTTGTTATTTGATGCGGTGGTGCGACGTCATGATTGACAGCTGTGATTGACAGGTTCTCTGAGCGAAGTAGTCACTGAAGCGCCAACAGACTTTTTTTTCGGGATCTTCGGAGGACTGAGGAGATCGGAGCTTTGAATTTAATATCGAAATTTCAATAATTAATTTTAAAAAAGTGCCGGAGCGTGTGCTTGCGATTGATTCTGCGAGAGTGAGGGCGGGGCCTTGATTTTGCGGCTTTACTTCTGGCTCATGACTGCGCAGGTCTGGTCCCGAGATCGCTTCTGCGCAGACTCAAGATGTCACTGATATCGGGACACTGGCGGCCAATGGAAGAGAGCGAAGGGGCGTCGTCCAACTTTTTTTACAGTCTATGGCCTGAACACACACGTTCAACAATGCTCCTGAACACACATCTGGTTTTCTAGACCAGCAGACCACGGGCCACAGATGGGCACAAATGCATTCGCTATTTAAACAACGCGGCGCAGGACGTGAAAATGAAAAGTGCGTCAGGCTGAAACTAGCAAAACACTCTGGCGTCGCGCCTGGCGCTGCATTGCTCCGGGTGTACAATAGAGCCCTTAAAATCAACGTTTGCATATAGAAAATGAAGCCTATTTTATATTTATGGAATTGTAATGTTTGACATTATGGTAAGACTTTACAATAAGGTCTTATTTATTTACATTAGTTCATGCATTAACTAACATGAACTAACAATGAGCAATATGTTTGTTGCAAGTATTTATTTAAATGCTGTAGAATATTGTTAATTCTTAGTTCATGTTAACTAAAGTAGTTAACTAATGAAACCTTATTGTAAAGTGTTACTACCATAATGTCATTACAATTACAACATTTTTAAATAGGCTTCATTTTCTATATGGTAAACTTTGATTTTAAATCTCATTAAGCAGATTTTTGGGGACTTTATGGTGTTTATGATCATGATACAATTTAGTGATTTTATTTCAATTAGTGCATGAAATCAGTTTTAGTATTATTCGTATTATTCGTATACTTTTTATTTATTCATATTTAGAATTGTAGTTAGCATTTTAATTAATAGCATTTTCGCTATTTTATGTGCTTTTAACATTTTAAAAAAAAATTGCTTAAATTTATTTTTCAGTTTTTTATTTATTTATTTATTTTTAATCATTCATTTATTTTTAAATACATATTTCAGTAAGTTGCCAAGACAACATTTTAAGTGTAAGTGTTTCATCTAATATACTATATATATATATATATATATATATATATATATATACACACACTATATTTCATTTTTATTGCAGTAAACGGAAACAATTTCGGTAAAACTTTACAATAAGTTTGCAAGTGTTTAAATGAGTTAACATGAACAAACAACGAGAAATACTGCTAAAACATTTATTAATCTTAGTTATATATATATGCATCTGTTCCTATTATTTAATGGACCCAAGCGAACATGAACTAACATTAAGATTAAATGAAAATAATTATTAATAAATTAATGATTTAATAACGATTAATTGTAACAAATGTATTGCTTAATGTAAGATGATGCATTATGAGAGCTTATTGTAATGGAACCACAATCTTCAACACTTCCAGCCACTCTGTACAATACCAGCATGCTCTGTTTCGCCGTCATGTTGTGTGTACCTTGCTGGTGTTCCTGGCAGACGGCGCCGGCTCGTCCCGGAGTCTCTTCATCGCTGCTATCGGCGTCTCGCTGAAGTATGGAGGTTCTCCATCAACCATCTCCACCACCATGATCCCCAGAGACCACACGTCCACCTACAGACACCGACAACACGCCGCGTCACCTCAGCAGAACCACTCCTCTGTTCAGCAAACACTTTACTATCAGCTTTCATTGAACAGGATTACATCATTAATTAATAATATAATTAACACTTTTTTAATCTCAGTTATGCACATCATAATTTAATATCAGAGATGCACAGACTCTAGTATTTTTAAATCTCATTTAGAGTTTTTTTGTGATTGTTGCGGGCAAAAATCCATGATTATGCGGCCCGTTTTCTTTAAAAATGCGATGGAATATGCGGGATATTTATGCATTTTATGCAATGAAATTGCGGGAACTTGCAAAAACTGCGGTTTAATGAGAAAGAGAAAGAAAAGTGATTCCCCAACAGCCTGTTCTCACTAGGCTCCTGCCTTACTGTAAAGAGTCATTTCTTATTACTTCCTATGATAAGCAAGCATAACTACATCACAGAAAGTGCTGGGAATATCTCAGTTCTCATCTTGTTTTATTTCAGACCTTAATAAACACATCAAACTTACAAAACATTGATGAGTCAAACAAGTTCTGTAGCTTTACAAAAGGAATATGCTACAACTTCTGTAAAAATGAATAAATAAAATATAAAAAAATAAAGTGTGCTCCTGTTTTACAGCTTTTCGATGACGTTCGCGTCGCGTAATCACGTCACTTCATAACGTTCCCATGGCAACAGGGGGAAACGGCTGCTTGTGTGTGAAGCAAACGCAACATTTTTGAACTTTCTGGTAAGATGTGTGTGACTTTTTTGTAACGAAGATGCAAGGATTATGAAATCATGCAAGACCCGCATATTTTGCACGGAAATCGGCAATTTATGCGGCGAAAGTGCGGCGTATATGAAAAAATAACCCAGCATAAATATGCAGACTTTGGCTGATTATGCACTGAATCATGCGATCGCATAATCGCGTTTTTCTGGAGGGACTGTTTTGTGTGTGTGTTTGTGTGTGTGTGTGTGTGTGTTGTATTTAAACTAGTTTGTTCTAATATGTAAAGCACCTTGAGAAGCTGCTTTAAAGCTGCTTTATTTTAACTTCATATAAAAATAGTTATCATTATTATTATTATTCAGTTAATGTTTATTTCAAGATATAAATTCAGAATTGCGAGAAATAAAGTCAGAATTGCGAGATATAAAGTCAGAGTTGCGAGATATAAAGTCAGAATTGCGAGATATAAAGTCAGAATTGCGAGATATAAAATAAAAAATGCGAGATATAAAGTCAGAATTGCGTGAAATAAAGTCGCAATTCCGAGATATAAAGTCAGAATTGCGTGAAATAAAGTCAGAATTGCGAGATATAAAGTCAGAATTGCGAGATATAAAGTCAGAATTGTGAGATTTAAAGTCAGAATTGTGAGATATAAAGTCAGAATTGCGAGATATAAAGCCAGAATTGATTGATATAAAGTCAGAATTGCGTGAAATAAAGTCGCAATTGCGAGATATAAAGTCAGAATTGCGAGATATAAAGTCAGAATTGCGAGATATAAAATCAAAAATGCGAGATATAAAGTCAGAATTGCGAGATATAAAGTCAGAATTGCGAGATATAAAGTCAGAATTGCGAGATATAAAGTCAGAATTGCGAGATATAAAGTCAGAATTGCGAGATATAAAATCAAAAATGCGAGATATAAAGTCAGAATTGCGAGATATAAAGTCAGAATTGCGAGATATAAAGTCAGAATTGCGAGATATAAAGTCAGAATTGCGAGATATAAACTATTCTGAGGGGAAAAAAGTTAGTCTTTTTTTCCCTTAGAATTGGCCTGATAACTCGCAATTGCGACTTTATTTCTCACAATTCTGACTTCATGTCTCGCATTTGTGAGATAAAAAGTCGCAATAATTTTTTTTATTCAGTGGCGGAAACAAGCTTCCATATGTTTGTTCTATTATGTAAAGCACCTTGAGAAGCTGCTTTAAAGCTGCTTTATTTTAACTTTATATAAAAATAGTTATTATTATTATTCAGTTAATGTTTATTTCCACATTTAAAAAATCTAAAATTGTATTTATGTTAACATAGATGATTAAATGGTTTATATTGCTCTTTGTTATTGAATGCATTATCTAACTGAGACCTTATTGTAAAGTGTTACAAACCCTCTCTTGGCTTCATAGCGTGTGATCTGATTCAATGAAAAGCTACATTTACGGCATATTCATGCACGAGTGAGTTTGCTGACCTCAGTGCCGTACGGCGTCTTTGAAACCACTTCCGGAGCCATCCAATATGGAGTTCCCACTAACGACTTCCTCTTGGGAATGTCTTTGCTGATCTGAGCGCAGAATCCAAAGTCGGACAGTTTGACCTGTGAAACAAAGAGAACGAGACGAAATGTCTTTTCCACACAATACTGAGTACGTTTTACAAGAAAATGCAATTTCAGTCTTTCTAAATTTCACATTTAATTCAATGCGTCACTTGCCGTGTCTTTGTTATTATTTGGGCGATTTCTGAGACATGGTATTAAGATGCGTTTCGGTCGATCAACATCGACAAAGTTTAAAGGGGGTCATGAAATGAGAAATCGAAACTGTTTCTTGATCTTTTGAAATATTCATTATGCTATAAAAATATCCTGTAAGTTTCAGAACTCAAAACTTCCTCATTAGACCAAAAACAGCTTTAATTGAAACCAAGCTCAGAAAATTATTTTTCCACGTTATGATCGACGTAAAGACCGTAAAGACGTAAAGACCGACGCCCACTTCTACATCGTCGCCTCTTTAGCCCCGCCCACTGATACACCCCACTTCTACATCATCGGCTCTTTAGCCCCGCCCACTGATACACCCCACTTCTACATCATCGCCTCTTTAGCTCCGCCCACTGATTCAACCCACTAATTATTAGTACTTTCAACTCTTAAATGAGACGCCCATACCAACTGAGTGTTTGAAAGAGAGGGTCAAAAATAGGATGGAAAATACCTTATTACTTCATCCCCCTGTGGTGAAAATGCAGCTTTTAATATGGTTATTGTGTCTATGTGGTGTGTTTAATACGCTTTAAGACACACCGTGTGTGAGTTCATAAGTCGACAGCATTGCTGAGTATTTTCTGCTTAAAACTGCAGTGAACCAAAGACAGTCTCAAAAACACGGTTTGAAATCGCTGGTGTTTCTGACGTCACAAACGACCTTGTAACCAATCAGATCAACGTGTGATCGTCAACCAGTGGATCTCTGAGCTGAGTGAGTGAGTGGAGGCGGGGCTCATTTGCATATTCATAGAACCATGCATACTAAATGAGGCAAGGGTGTCGAGTTACATTCAAGATATTTTAAGACATGAAGAAAAAAATTTTAAATTTGTAATTTTGGTGAGTTTTAAGGGATGAAAATTATTGACTACAGGGGGACTTTAAAAATCTTGATAACATTATAAGTGGATCTCAGAGAACATTATAAAGTTATTTAAAAAATGCCATTCATGACCCCTTTAAATCCTGTCTGGCCAGAGTGCTTCCCATAATGTTTACAATTGCCACGATTAACATTCAGAAGCATTGTGTTTGAGATTAGACTCATCTTACCCTGCCGTCCAGTGTCAGTAAAATGGAGTCACTCTTGATGTCTCTGTGAATGACGCCCTGAGCGTGAAGATAACAGAGCGCCTGCAAGACGGACTCACACACCGTCGCGATCTGCTCCTCTGTTAGTCTAAACACACACACACACACACACACACACTAAATAAACCAGGGCTGTGCCTCCTTCCACTCCTGAAATTCAGCCGTTATATATGTATATCTGTATGTGTGGTAAAAGTTTGCGAGAGAACGCAAAAGCACTGAAATATATTTTTATATAATGTAAAATATTTTTTCCATCACCATGTCCCTTTAAGGGCTCTGTATAACACAGGTGAAACTCGAAAAATTAGAATATGGTGCAAAAGTTCATTTATTTCAGTAATTCAACTTAAAAGGTGAAACTAATATATTATATAGACTCATTACATGCAAAGTGAGATATTTCAAGCCTTTAGTGTTATAATTGTGATGATTATCTACGGTTTGAGCTCAGTAAAATTTAAAATAAATAAATAAACAGAACTTTCATTCAGCAAGGATGGATAAAATTGATCAAAAGTGACAGTAAAGACATTTATAATGTTACAAAATATTATATTTCAAATAAATGCTGCTCTTTTAAAATGTTCTGTTCATCAAAGTATCATGAGAAATAAAATGTATCACGGTTTCCATAAAAATATGACTGTTTTCAACACTGATAATAATCATAAATGTTTCTTGAGCATCAGATCCTCATATTAGAGTGATTTCTGAAGGATCATGTGACACTGAAGACTGGAGTAATGATGCTGAACATTCAGCTTTGATCACAGGAATAAATTACACTTTACTGTATATTCACATAGAAAACAGATGATTTACACTGGAGTAATATTACACAATTTCGCAGTATTTTTGATCAAATAAATGCAGTCTTGCTGAGCAAGAGACTTCTTTCAAAAACATTCAAAAAAATCGAACCGACCTGAAACATTAATGCATTTTAACGCTTCAGGATTGAATGGTTGTCTAATGCGTTGCATATTCACATTGCAAAATGATAACAAACCGCATTAAACAAAAACTGCAATCTGGGCTTTCTTCTCCGCAGGCGTTTAATACTTGATGTTTTAAATTTAGAGCAAAGATGAACCAGTGAGCGTGAGGAACATCAATAAAAGCTCAACGGTCCTTGGAAAGTTTACAGTTTCCATATTGTCCTGCAGCTTTACAGCAGACGCGAGCGAGCTTCAGTAACGTGTTGAAGATGCTGTGCCGGCAGAAGAGCTTCAGAGAACGTTTTGCAAGGATTGATCGAAAGATTATTATTTTTATTTTTTTAATGACAAAATCTACTTACTTTAAATGATAGCCTACCAAGTTAGGGTTAGGGTTAGAGAAGCTTATAGAATAAAAGCAACATCAATAAACAACAACAATACGATAAAAAACAAAAGCCAGACAAAAACATTTAGGCTTTAGGCTATTATACGGTAAACAGAGTCCTTTTTACAGTTGTTTGTGACCATCATAGACAACCCTGAATCCAAGAGTTTCTGTTGTAATAAAAAAATAGAGCATTTTTTCTCGATAGTTTTAAATATATACTCTATATATGAAAGTGTGCTATTACAGGGGTAACATTTATGTAAAGTTTTAAATGTAACAACTTTTTTCTTTTCTTTTTTAAAGAACGGGAACATACAAAAGAGAAAGCATACGTCCCTTAATATGACTGATCGTAAGATGAGCATTTCTAGACTGTCTGAATCATAGATATCCATAATAAAGGCTAGATGTCTTACGGCGGAGTCTCTATCGTCATCACCGGCGGCCATCTTGTCACAGGCAAGCTTTCTGGCGGGCTCTGTGGTGCCTGATGTGAGATGAGTGATCAGCACGAACACAAATACTCTTATCTCGGTGAAATCTTGACGGATTTACAAACGGTTTGGTTTCTTACAAACGTTATTAACGTGGCTATCTGGATGATTATTTATTGACACACTTATTATTCATAAGTGTGCAGTGTCGTAACTACATCTCTGACGTTTATAACATCCAAACCGTTTGAAAATCGGTAGAAAATTTAGCAAGTTATGTTTATTTAAAAAGTACATGCACCATTAAAACACAATGTTACGAGTGAGCGAGCTGACTGTGACAAGATGGCCGCCAGTGCGGACGTCGACCTCCATTGGCCAGCAGCGCGGACGAGACATCAAGCCTTTATTATGGATGTCTATGGTCTGAATGACATCAGTGGATCGTTGTCAGCTGTTCTCTGCGTGTGGTCACTCAGTGAAGCATCAGCACACATGATCTGAGGAGTCCATCGCTCAGGTGTGTTGGACTAGCGGATTACCTGGTTTCTGAGACGATGTTGGTTAGAGCGCCGCCCTGCAGGTACTCCATGATCACCCAGAGCTCTTCCCCCACCAGGGCACTCTTGTACATCTCTACCACGTTCTTATGACTGTAGTCTCGCATTATAACCACCTGTGAGTAATGACATATACAGCTACATATAAAACAATTACACACACACACATATATATATATATACACACACACACACACACACACTAATATATACATACATAAACAATGATATATTAAAACTAGTTTAGTATTGTTATATTTTAAAAGATTATATATATATAAAGTGTAAAAATAATTTCAATATATAAATGTATTAATATATATATATATATGTGTGTCATTGTTTACATATTTATATATTGTGTGTATGTGTATATGTGTATATATATATATAAAAATGTTCATATTTATTAATATATTGAAATTATTTTAACAAAGATAATATATATTATATATATAGATACACACTATATATATGTGTGTGTGTGTGTGTGTGTGTGTGTGTAAACAATGATATATTAGAAATTATGTATATATGTTATATTTAAAAATATCATATATATACATATATTTAAAAAAAATTGTTAATATACATTTTATTTAATATAATTTTTACATTTATACAAAAATTCTAATGTGGTTCTTTTAAGGCAAGACATTGTGATTTTTAATATATCATTGTTTATAAATAAATAAATTATATATATATATAATATATTTTATATATTTTTATATCATCTATGTATATATAAAGTACATACATACATTTTTTAATATGTCGTTATATTATAAATGTTTATTTCTATTTTTATTATATTTATTTTTTAGAATAACTAATCCTTATATAATATATATTGTATTTATTTATAAAGCAACACTGATGTGGATCTTCAAGCAAGTCATCATTTCTGAATAGCTTGATCGCTCTAAGTTAGGTTTCATTAACTCCTCATCAAACGTCACATTAGTCATGCTAGTGTCGTCATACTTCATTGAAGAGCAGTTCTCTCCTCTGCTGCTTCCTCAGGTCCATCATCTTCACCGCGACCCGGCGTCCGCTGAGCTTCTCCCGCGCGATGCAGACCACACCCGTGGACCCTTCTCCGATCTTCACGAAGCTCTCCAGAGACGAGCGAGGGTCCCCTCGGTCCACCACCATCTGCAGCGCGGCCTTGAACTGCTCGTGGGAGACCGTGGGCTCCGGGGCGCTGGCGGGCGTCGGACCGGGACTCTCCGACGAGCCCGTGGGTGGAGGTCTGGGCTGGGACGGGCTGTCCTGGGTCGGGGGTCCCGAGGTTTCGTTGCCGTCCACGATGTCATTGGAGGAACGACGTGTGGTTTGGATGGGGATTAATCCGTGGCCTGGTTTTGGACTACTGGTGCCGTTGGGTTTGGAAATGGCCGCGTAGGTCGGGGAATTCACCTGTGTTCGGGGATAAATACGACGTCTGTTGAGTTTGTCAGACAAAAGTAGGAAGCAGGGGGGGGGGGGGGGACATTCTCCAACGGGGGGGGGGGGGGGGGTCTCTCGCTCGCTTTCCCTCTCTCCCGTACGTGCGCGCTAAACAGTTTGAAGCACAATCTCTCTCGCGTGCGCGCTCGCTCTAGATTCCAGCAGGAGATTTTAACTATTTTGCGGCATAACTAGACGATCACGAGTGGCTCAACAGGTAGATATATATAGATAAACTCATCTTCCAGGCATTTGACCAGGTTGACACTACTTGCGTGAGAAATTGGGGGGTAGCGTGAGAGCGTGTGAAACCAATCAAATGCGTGTGTCTCACGGCCAATGCGTAAGAGTTGGCAGCTCTGCAACGAGCGAGATCCGCTGCTCGTGTGTGTGCAGTCTGGTACAAAACACTCAGACATGATGGCGTAACATTACGATTATAACGGAAGACTGTAAAAACAATGACAGACGTTAGCTTCAGTAAAGTTAGCTTCAGTAAAGTTAGCTTCAGTAAAGTTAGCTTTAGTAAGGTTGCCTTCAGTAAAGTTAGCTTCAGTAAAGTTAGCTTCAGTAAGGTTAGCTTCAGTAAAGTTAGCTTCAGTAAAGTTAGCTTCAGTAAGGTTAGCTTCAGTAAGGTTAGCTTCAGTAAGGTTAGCTTCAGTAAGGTTAGCTTCAGTAAAGTTAGCTTCAGTAAAGTTAGCTTCAGTAAAGTTAGCTTCAGTAAGGTTAGCTTCAGTAAAGTTAGCTTCAGTAAAGTTAGCATTAGTAAGGTTAGCTTCAGTAAAGTTAGCTTCAGTAAAGTTAGCTTCAGTAAGGTTAGCTTCAGTAAGGTTAGCTTCAGTAAGGTTAGCTTCAGTAAGGTTAGCTTCAGTAAAGTTAGCTTCAGTAAAGTTAGCTTCGGTAAGGTTAGCTTCAGTAAAGTTAGCTTCAGTAAAGTTAGCTTCAGTAAGGTTAGCTTCAGTAAAGTTAGCTTCGGTAAAGTTAGCTTCGGTAAAGTTAGCTTCAGTAAAGTTAGCTTCAGTAAAGTTAGCTTCAGTAAAGTTAGCTTCATTCATTGAGAGGAAATGTGCGCCTTAGGGGTTTGTAGTCTTTGTAATTACGCATTTTCACAGTCTTACACCTCAACAGTTTTACATCAAACTGCGACTTTCTTGACTTTAAAATGTATCTTTTAAATTGACAAACATCATATGTGTAATTCAGGGCACAATTCAAACGAGATCAAAATATTTGTTGTTTCCCGCCATTGACTACCATACACTCTCAGAAAATAAAGTACATAATTGTACCTTTAGGGGTACAATGGCTTGTCACTGGGGCTGTACCCTCAAGGGTACATATTTGTACCCTTGTGCCAAAACTTTTATTTCCTTTATTTCAAGGTTATTTCAAGGCTACTCAAATATAGTGATAAGTTCAAATCTACCTTAAATAATTAAGGGTATCATTAAAACCTTTAAACAACAACTTTTACAAAAAAAAAAGAAAAGAAAAAATGGCTTAGCAGCGTCTGTCTCTTGATATTGTACACAGCAAAAACTCCAGTGTTAAATATGGCTCCAGAGTCAAGAGTGTTAAAATGGTAAAATATGAGTGTTAAATTAACAATCAAGAGTGTTAAAGTTAATGAGCTCATTAAGTGATTCATTGAGTGATGATTGACCAGTATTGAAGACACCTGAAGGAAAAAATCTATTTTTTTAAGACACCGTTATGGTGATCAGTGTTTGCTTTAGTTGGGCCTTAAACTGTTAACATTACATTTCGTTTGGGTGTTGTATCTGAGTTATAACTGCCAGATGAACAAAGAGAAATGTTGATCAGGTGGTGTTGAATATATTTTGACATAATCATAATATGTCCTGAATCACTGAATTCATTTAGAGTCTGATCTCTGACTTAAATGTATATGGTTGATTCCAGCATCACTGTGATTCTACAGCATGAGATCCAGAATTTTCTAAATAATCTAAACGATTTCTAAAAAGTTGTTCTGATAAAACAAAATCTTTCTTTTAGGTACACACAGACATCAAGAATCAGTGTATGAATCACAACAATGGTGACAAACAGAATATGCCATTAGGGAATGGAAATAACTAAGACAATTCAGATAATAATTTATTCATACCGCAATGCATGATGGGAGCCATGAATGAGTTTTGATTGGTGGCACCCAGAATGCACTGCAACATGCTTTATTATTGTCACCATTGTTGAGATTCACAGGCTAATTATTGATGTCATTGTGTCTAAATAAAATACAATTTCAAAGTCTTCAGATCGGAACAACTTTTAAGAAATATTTTGGATTATATTGAAACCGTTGAAAACCATTTACTGTAGAATCACAGTCTGCTGTAATCAACAAGGTAGACGTAACTCTCTAAATGAGATTTGTGATTCAGATCAAATTATGATTATCTCAAAACATAAACAACACCATCTGAAGAACTTTTCTCTTTGTTCATCTGGCAGTTATAACTCATATACAACAGCCAAATAAAATCTAATGTTAACAGTTTAAGAGTCAAGAGCCCAACTAAAGCAAACACCGATCACCATAATGGTGTCTTAAAAAATTCGATTTTCTCCTTCAGTGATTCTGCATGTTAACATCAGGTGTCTTCAATTATGGTCAATCATCACTCAATGATTCACTTAATTAGCTCATTAACTTTAACACACTTGAACACAGGAGAGTTCATTTAACACTGGACTTTTTGCTTCGTACCTTAACCTTTAAAAGAAAGGGTACATATATGTACCTTTTAATGTTTGGGAACATATATGTACCTTGAGGTCCAATAATAAGCCCTATTGGGTACATTAGTGTAGATTGTACCTTGGGGGACAAAAATGGACTCCTACTGTACCCCTTTTTCTGACAGTGTACAATATTTTTCCGAAATAAGGTCCTATGGTAGTCGACCGGAAAGGGAGGGGCTTAGGCTCTCTATTCTGTCCAAACACACCGCGTCATCTACGTCAGGTGACAGTAAATGCGCAAAAACTGTTTCCATTGCAGTTTAGCGAAATATATCTTTTTTGAATAGCCTGAAAAACCACCTTATGTGAGCGTAAAAACTTTTTTGTGATAAATGGGCGTTTTTGCGAAATTGACGTGTTTCCATTGGGTGTATTTTCAATTTGCAATTTCAATTTGCGCAATTTGAAGAGTAATGGAAACACGGCTAGTGAAGCGGGGGTTTCGGCGCCGAGTCTATTTTCACGCTCAATTAAAGTGAAAGCACGCTTTTGATGGATGAAGTAAATATGATTTCACGCAAAAAGTGCCCAAAATGCACAGAATAAATATATCTAGTGAGTCTTAACTAGAACTGGAGTAGGCAAACAAAAGAAAATGAAGACTCACAAATATTTATAGAAGATTTACCTGTAGATTTTCAAATGTTATTTAATAAAAATATTTTTTTTTCCTCAAAATCTCTCTTTTTTTTCTCTCACCCAACAGGATTTTCTCTCCTGGGATTTTTCTTCATGTAAACAGTGCATTTCTGGTATACTGTGCTTATCAGAGTTTAGCTCATTTAAATGGTCAAAACAGCAAAAAATAAAAACTTTGCACAGGGAATTTTAGTGAACAATTCTATCACACTAGCTTCATGTAAACACTAATAATTTGTAAATCTTGTGGCTGCACAGTACTTATTTTACATTTATGCATTAGACAGACATTTTTATCCCAAGAACATTAACAGTATTTTGCATTCAAGGTACATTTGATCAGTTTATGCATTCTGGGAATCAAACCCGTGACCTTGGTGTAGTTAACGCCATGCGACTTAAAATAATTTTTGCAGCATGCAAGGCTCAAATTGTATTTGACCCAGAGCAATCTGCTGGACCTGTTCTGTATGAAATGAAATAGAGTCTAAGCTACGAACACATTTGAAAAAAGTGACATCATCCCTATTGTAAATATTGCAATATGAAATAACACCCAAACAAGTTTCTCAGGCTGAGTACTCGCTTTTGGTTTGCTAAGTTTGGGTTTAAAAGGCACTACATATTCAGTAATATTATCTATTTGACTGCACTGACACTATCAGATGAGAGCAAAACTTGAAAACTTTAACTAAATTGAGCTGAATAATGATTCTATTGTCTTTTCTAGAGCTTTACAGCGGAATTCTCTTCATAACTGAACTTTGCACGGCTATTGAACTGAACTGAATCAGCATTGAATCAGAACTGAGCTGCATAATGAATTCTCTAGAGCTGCTTTTAGCTGAATCAAGTTCATTTCATAAACGTTGAACTTTGCACTGTTATTGAACTAAACTGATAGCCTGGCAAGCCAGACCTACATCAAGATGTTAGGTCTGGGAACTCACAATTGGCATACCTCTATCCGAGGGGCGGGATAAACGGTTGTCTTTCAATATCCCTCTGCACGCCATAGGATAGCGCTAACCAACCAGAGCAACGAATGGCTGTGGCTGAGTGAGTCCCATGCGTTTCCCCACCAGCAGAGCTAGTTGATATATTAAACTTTTGCCGTATCCGCTCGTCAAAACTCCGAACACATCTTCCTTTTTTAAGAATGACTTAAGTGACGTTCTCTGAGTCGCGGCCAAAGCCGAATCGAAAGACCGCTGTTCGCCAGCTGCATCTTGTTTGTTTTCAAGTAGCAGGGAAATCACCTATGGAAATCACGGCGCAGAACCGTCACAACTCTGCCGTCATTGTGTTAAGCCCGCCCACCAACTCTATACACGATGTGATTGGCCTGACCAGAGTTTGGTTTTTCCACTTGGAAAGCCAACGGAGAGTTGCTAGACCAAACTGGCTGCAAAATTATTTTTGGGACATTTTTGCTTCATAACTAACAAACTATTACAACATTCACACTGTTACTGAACTGAACTAAATCAACTTTGAACTGAATTGAACTGAATTATAACTCTATTGTCTTTTTAGAGCTGATTTAGTTAAATTGAGTTTGCTTCATAACTAATAAACTTTTACAACATTCACACTGTTACTGAACTGAACTAAATCAACTTTGAACTGAATTGAACTGAATTATAACTCTATTGTCTTTTTAGAGCTGCTTTAGTTGAATTGAGTTCACTTCATAACTAACAAACTATTACAACATTCACACTGTTATTGAACTGAACTAAATCAACTTTGAACTGAATTGAACTGAATTATAACTCTATTGTCTTTTTAGAGCTGCTTTAGTTAAATTGAGCTCACTTCATAACTAACAAACTATTACAACATTCACACTGTTACTGAACTGAACTAAATCAACTTTGAACTGAATTGAACTGAATTATAACTCTATTGTCTTTTTAGAGCTGCTTTAGTTGAATTGAGTTTGCTTCATAACTAACAAACTATTACAACATTCACACTGTTATTGAACTGAAATAAATCAAATTTGAACTGAGTTGAACTGAATTATAACTCTATTGTCTTTTTAGAGCTGCTTTAGTTAAATTGAGTTTGCTTCATAACTAACAAACTATTACAACATTCACACTGTTATTGAACTGAACTAAATCAACTTTGAACTGAATTGAACTGAATTATAACTATTGTCTTTTTAGAGCTGATTTAGTTAAATTGAGTTTGCTTCATAACTAATAAACTTTTACAACATTCACACTGTTACTGAACTGAACTAAATCAACTTTGAACTGAATTGAACTGAATTATAACTATATTGTCTTTTTAGAGCTGCTTTAGTTCAATTGAGTTTGCTTCATAACTAATAAACTTTTACAACATTCACACTGTTATTGAACTGAACTGAATCAACATAGAACTGTATTGAGCTGAACAGTGAGTCTATAATCTTTTTAGAGCTGCTTTACAGGTGACATTTTATTTGTTTCATAAGTGATGCATTTTGCAACATTAACACTATTTCCCTGTTTATCACCGTGAAGATGCTTTGAAACAATCTGTATAGTATAAGCGCGATATATATATAAATAAATGTGACTTTACACACCTTAAAGTTGTAGGTGGACAGTGGCCTCTTCTGCGCTTCCATCTTCGGCTGTTCTGAGATCAGTTTTGCTCCGTCGTTTTCTCTGTATGTGCTGTAGAGACACGACACGGGTCTCTGGATGAATTTACCGTCCATTTTAGCGATGCCGAGCCGGTCATGAACAGTTCTAGGCGCGAGTAAAATGTCCCGAGGCATGAGCATCGGTTGCTCCGTGAACATCTTCGCCTCATGAATTGATTTGGATCTTGTCCGTGAGTCATTTGGGTTTAAAGTGAAGCCCTTCTTGTGGTCAGGCTGAGGACTTCCACTCTCACTCTGGACCTGTCGGGATCTGGAGTGCCAGTCCAAGACCGACTGACCGTTTCTCAGGTTGGCCTCGTTCAGTTCCTGATACTCGTACGTGTCTCCTTCGACTACCTCTCCCAGGCGACCCAGAGATTGAGCTCGTTTCCGCAAAGACGGGCTGGTTCTCCTTAAGGAGTTTGAGCTGGTGACCGAGAGTCGACTCATCTCAGCAATCGCCGCAGAAATGTAGTCCTCGTGTCCGATGAAACTGCCACGCACGATGCTCTGGAAGAGAGAGTTAAACACGACATCAAAACTGACTCGATTAACTCTATTTTAAAAAGAGTTGACTGCACTGAGACTATTAGATGAGAAAAAACTTGATCTGATGAACTTGAATAATGACGTCACTATTGTCTTTTAAGAGCTGCTTTACAGCCGAATCGAATCGAATGAACTTTGCACTGCTGTCGAACTGAATTGAATCAACACTGAACTGAATTGAGCTGAATCAAATTTGTTTGGTAATTCAAGAACTTTACAATGTTGATGGTTTTCGAACTGAACTGAATCAACATTGAACTGAATTGAGCTGAATCAAATTTGTTAAACGAACCTTCCATTTTGGAAACATTATGGAAATGTTACTTTTAAATGTTCTCTGAACGTTCTGGAATAAGTTGTGAGATTTAACCCTCTGGTGCACTTTGGTCATTTTTGACAAAAAAAAATATATTTTTTTTCTTTTTTTAAGAATTTTTTACTTCATCGTAATGGTACGAAACGTAGGAAAGGTTTTGGCACTTGCTATGTGAATCATGGACATGATTGAAAAAGGTTTAATGGCTCTAAAAAAATAGTCACACTTGTGCTCCTCGCGGTCAGAAATGAATCTTACAGAAAGCTCATTTTTTTAGATAGTTTTAGAGTAAAATGTGTTTTAGAAAATATATATTTCATATAAAAACTGAAAATAGAATTTTTTTCACAGCAATAAATGTAAAATTCTGTAACTTTTTTAAAACTTTTTTTCACTTCAGCAATAATCTGCCAAGTGTCGTTTTTAAAAAGAGACCAAACTTTCAAGATTTACGACAGTTTAGGTTGGAAATTTCATTTTCAGGTCTATGCTCAAAAAGTCAATAAATGGATTATAAATACTGCAGAAATATAAGTCATGCCGTTGAAGATTACAGTTGTTAGATCTTTATATGTACATGCAATTATTCATTTTTAGGGATCATTTTAAAGAGTTATATTCTCCAGAATCGTCTTCATTAAGGCTATATTTTAAAAGTATTTTACAGTTTTTCCCCCTCAAAAAATGATGCTGAAATTATTTGATTTTCACCCCCGTCAAAATGACGTTTCCATACATGCAAATACGCCAAAATCTCACATTAACCAGGAGATAGCAGATATTTGCACTACAAGAACAATATTCAGGTCCATTTGCATCTCATTTGCATCTCTAAGCAGAATTTTACTGGATCTCAGACATTCGCCCTCAGTCATTTGGTGGGATGATGCAGCTCCTCCGAGAGCTATTATATAACAGCAGCGTCGAGCAGGTTTATCAGGTCAAAATGAGCGGATAAAAAGGCTTAAGGTCACATTCTTAAAGTGTTTGAATGATGCAGCGGATATGTGAGAACTCTGGGGAAACGCAACCGAGACGATGGCTTAGATGTAAACATGGAGACAGAACCTGTTTAACAGACATGTGATTATTAACTGGAGCCGCAAACATTAACGTGAAACAAGCTTCCTCAGGGAAAAGATGTTCTGTTGAAAAAACACTTTCTGGGAAGATTTTAAAGAAATTACAGTAGATGCTGATGCTGTGTCTCAGTCTAATTTCACAGCAAAATCAAGAGACATTATATATTTTGCTTAATTGTCTTAAAATATTGTCGGTAAGTTTTGCAAATAATTCTATAATTTTCTTTATGGAATAATTTACTTATTTTTTCTTTTGATTTTGGAGTGAAATGTGATCTGGGCATGAGAATCAACTACCTAGTAACTGTATATAATAACTGCATAATAATGTTACAAATAGAACGGTATTAATGAAATATATATGCAGTGAAATGTTTTGCAAAATAATATCAACTATATAATTTCTTGGCTGATATTTTTTGCCTAAATGTCATAAAAATAATGTCACTAAGTTTTGCAAATAATTCATGCAAAAAAAAAAGTTCAAGCATCAATTTTGGATTACACACACACACACACACACACACGATATATACATATAATATATATAACACACATACACACATGCGCACACACACACACACACACACACACATGAAATATACATATAATATATATAACACACATACACACATGCGCACACACACACACACACACACACACGTGATATATACATATATAATATATATAACACATACACACACACACACACGTGATATATACATATATAATATATATAATAACACACATATACACACACGCGCACACACGTGATATATACATATATAATATATATAACACACATACACACATGCGCACACACACGCACACACACACACACATGAAATATACATATAATATATATAACACACATACACACATGCGCACACACACACACACACACGTGATATATACATATATAATATATATAACACACATACACACACGCGCACACACGTGATATATACATATATAATATATATAACACACATACACGCGCACACACACACACACACACAGACACGTGATATATACATATATAATATATATAACACACATACACACGCGCGCACACACACACACACACACACGTGATATACATATATAATATATATAACACACACACATGATATATACATATATAATATATATAAAACACACATACATACGCGCACACACACACACGTGATATATACATATATCACACACCCACACACGCGATATATACATATAATATATATAACACACACACGTGATATATAACGCACACACACACACACACGTGATATTCAGTAATATTTTGTGATATTCACCTACCTAGTAACTATTTATAATAATTGGATAATAATGTTAAAAACTGAAATATCTATGCAGCGCTGTAATATCAAATGTATATTTTTTGACTGATCTTTTTGCCTAATTGTCATAAAAAGTCACTAAGTTTTGCAAATAATACAAAAATATATATAATGTAATTTAACCATTAATTAATTACATATATTTATATATATAGGCCTATTAATTATATATACTATAATTGCTGTATGTATAATTCAAACTAGGCTATAGTTTATCTAAACATGTTAATTATAAATATCAAAGCTCTGATACAGAAGCACATATCGTGAAACATCAAACGTGTCCATGTCTTGTCTTGAACATGCTTCGCTTTACCTTCTTCGGTTTGAGATGGACCTGTGTGATTCTGGACGGGTCCACCAGAGGTTTGGGTCTCTTGAGCGTTTCGATGATGCTCTGCCATTGGGGCGGCAGACCGAGGAAACATCCCTGGACCGGGTCGAAGGACGTGTGCACCCTGTGCTCGAAGTTCCTGGGCGTGGAGATCTCCAGCCTCCTCTTCTTCTTCTTCTTCCTCAGGAACATCCCGACAGCCTGCGGGAAACAAGAGTTGGTCCCATCGTGACACGACACGCTCAGTTTCTCCAGCAATGTCATGGAGTCGCATTCACAGCATGTACTATACCCAACTGAAGAGATGTCCGTCAAAAAAACTAAACAAGACTCAAAAGGGGGCGGGGACAGGTGTGACACGTGCTGTCAATCGGACACCTGAGGACACGCCCCTTTCCTAACGCTTTCAAACCTGACACCGTGAGCGTCCTGTTACACGGACACCAAAGTGAGACAGTTGTAGATCGAGTCTTTACTAATGCATAAAAAGTGAACCATGGGAACCAAACTACTAGTGACAGGCTCAATATTCCTGCAGGTTAGACTGAGGTCATGAAAGCCACCACAGAAAACAATGTCCTGATTTTTGGGTACATTGGATTTCCAAAGCCTGTATGAATCTATGTATCCCTATTTAACCCTGTATTATCTTTGATACACACATTTCTAAGGCTTCTAAATGACTTGTTTCACACAAGCTCCGACAGTCCTTCTGATTGATAGTTTAGACTCTTTTATCAAGTAAAATCTTTTAGTTGATAAAACAATCTTTTAATTGTACAAACGTCCTCCTTCAGCTCGTGTCTTTCTGCGGTCAAATCTGAGCTGATTTGTATCACGTAAACGTAGGAATAACTTAAAGATTGTTAGAAATATTGCAGCTGGACTGAAGCAGCTTCGGTTTACTTGATTATCCATCATCCTTTATTAGAAAAATCATGAGTATCAAATATGATCATCAGGCTTTTGAGGAAGGGTTATTTGTTCATCTCTCAATGATCATTGTATTCCAATGCATTATATGTTTTGATCATAAAACTAAGCATTTAAATATCATCTTACTAAGACATTATTGGCAGATATTTATATGCATTTCATGCAAGTATCTGCTATACACTGTTATCACTGAATTACATTACAAGCACCAGAATTTCATATTACAATTTGTCCATATGAATATCAGCATCTGTACCAAATTGCATATTTTTGCTCAGTTTGGGTCTCTGAATACTTCTTTTCCCTCTGTATTCTCACTATATTATACCATATGAGCTATAAAATGATCAAATATGGTACAACACATTTTTGTTTTTGTTTGACTATTATATCATATGTGAGGCTTTACAGGGTTAATACCTCAGTCGTTTTTCCTAGACATTAAAAGCCAGACATTTTATTTTCTATCAAATTCTCTCGAGATCAAATGATCTGAGCAGCTCCACATTCATTTTATAGCTCACTACTTTTACTGTATTGACTCATTTGAGTCGTTTTGTTTTACTTGAAGGTTAAACCTAATGATATGCTAATGAAAGCTTTGAAACACTTTGTCCTCTAGGAGCTGCTGGTGACATTATATGGCAGTGTTGCTGGAAGGGTTAGGCGCCTCTGTTCTGCATTAACTCGATCAATCACATCACCAGTGTGGATGAACATATTGACTACCTGATCACCGTTCGACTATTATTCCTCAGTAATAGTTTAGGTCCTCCTGTGACCCTCAACATCTGTCCTGATGCATGAAGTGAATGGGAACAAATTTATAAACCCAATGCAGAATGGATACAAACATAGGATATAAACGATGTCATTTTTGTGTAGTAGTGCACTGTAAAAAATGTTTGTCATTTTTACAGAAAAATACTATAAAAAAGTACAGTAAAAACTAGAGCTGCACCAATACTACATTTTTCGCCAATAGCAATAACCGATAATTCAGAGTGATATTTTTCGATGCTGATTGCCGATAATTGAGAATGATATCTGCCGATACTGATCCGATTATTGAGAATGATATCTGTCGATACTGATAACAATTATTCAGAATAATATCTGCCAATACCGATTATCCATAATGATATCTGCCGATACCGATAGCGATTATTCATAATGATATCTGCCGATGCTGATAGCCGATTATTCATAATGCTATCTGCCGATACCGATAGCGATTATTTAGAATAATATCTGCCAATACTGATTATTCAGAATGATATCTGCCGATAGCCGATTATTCAGAATGATATCTGCCGATACCGATAGCGATTATTCAAAATAATATCTGCCGATACCGATAGCGATCATTCAGAATAATATCTGCGGATACCGATTATTCAGAATGACATCTGCCGATACCGATAGCTGATTATTCAGAACGATATCTGCCGATACCGATAACGATAGCGATTATTCAGAATAATATCTGCCGGTACCGATAACGATAGCGATTATATCTAATGATATCTACTGATATCTACCGATAGCCGATTAATCAGAATAATATCTGCCGATACCCATAGCCGATTATTCAGAATGATATCTGCCGATACCCGAAAATTTATAATGCTATCTACCAATACCGATAGCCGATTATTCAGAATAAAATCTGCCGATAGCCAAATATTCAGAATGATATCTGCCGATACCGATAGCCGATTATTCAGAATTATATCCGCTGATACCGATAATTTATAATGCTATCTGCCGATACCGATAGCCGATTATTCAGAATATCTGCCGATACGATAGTTTTATTTTCTTATGAAAAAAAACCCCTCTCCCAATTAATGCTGTAAACTATACAGGGAGCCTCTCATTTTGTACATTAATATTAAAAAGTTAAAAACTATTACATTCAAGCAATTTATGAATAAATCCAAAAATAAAATGTTTGTATACAACTCAGTTGCGTAAGGTAGTTTTCATAAACACCATCTTAGTTTGAATTTCATGATAAATTGGACAGAAATTGAAAACTGAGACTTTGTTTCTTATCAGGAGTAACAAAGCACGAAGCCCTTCGCGATTATAGGATGGGAGGCGCTACAAATAATGGTAGTTGTAGGTAAAATCTTGCAGACATGGCAACCCTGGCTTGAACTTCAGGCGATTCAGAGGGTCAAATAGAGCCTGCAACATCGCTATTTTTTAATTGTTAAAATGTTATTGTCATATAGACAGCCCTAAATTCAGCACAAGAGACATTTTCTTCACACACAGTATGAGTTGCAGTCGACACGTTTTCCCGCCCCCTTTTGATTGACAGGATATAATCGGCCCTGATCATCGGCTGTTTTTAAACAATCGGCCGTTAGTAAAAATAATTATTGCTTTTGCGACACCGATTATTGGCCGATACATCGGTGCATCTCTAGTTAAAACCTATTCAGTAAGTTATCTTAACACACGGCATACAGTTAAACACTGTAAATGGTTTAACATCACAATACTGTATAATTACTGTATAATTTATGGTGAAAAAAATTACATTTCCAGAAGTCCCAGCATGACTCATAACATATGATTATATTTTATTTAAATAGTTTAATCTCCTTTTTTATATCAGTAATGTACATTAAGGTATTTTGTGTCATTCTGTCAATGTTTATTGCTTTATTTAAGGGTCATTTGTGTTACTCTGATAACACGTGTTTTCATCATGTGTTTTACAACCTGCATTATTATGAAAAGCTTCCTCTTGGTTCAGGATCATGTGTGTCAGTTATCTTTCATATGAAATACCCTAAATAAAAACTAACCACATTATTATGATCCCTCTCATTTCTTAAAAATGATCAACTTTTTGCAGGTTCTTCAAGGGTTTTGCAAACATATGCAGTTAATAAACTACAATTGCACAAACAGAAGCCAGTGGATTTCCATATAAGACAGTGTGTGTCTGTAAACTCCTCTTGTATGAGCTGTCAATCAATATTTGCCCACTAGAGAACATTAAACAGAGAGCAATAAATACGCGAAATAATCAGATAAGACGTCACGAACACATGACAATCAATTTCATTTTTTTTTATCCATTATGTTATCCATAAAGTATGTTTTAGAAAAGTAAATATTGCTATAAAATCTCTCCAGCCGCTGTTCTCAAACAAAATGTGAAGCATGTCATTTCTGTAAAAAGCTTTATATCTGAGGGGCCGTTAATTAGACACTGTTTTCAACTAAAAACTGAAAAGATTATGCAATTTGGATGTTAATTTACACGACACCAGCGGTTTTAAAGTGCAAGTTTTTGGAAACAATACCGCTATCATCTGTGTGTAAAGTACAATAACACGGATATGCGAAAATTGCATTATGCTTGTTACGTGTTCAGTCTATAGGCACGTAGTGTTTCTTTACAGTGACATCGCCATCTACTGGCCTGGCATCAATAATACAGTGCTTTTTAATCGTTCTCACGGATCAGTGTGAACGGAGATTGTTTTCACAACGTTGTCGCCTGAACGTGAATATCGCAACTTTTTCGTTTTTAGCAACGTTCACTGATGCTGCAGAAGGAAACACGATGCTTTAAGAGCCGGGGGGTGAAAACTTTTTCAATCTGGAGATCAAGGTAAATTGTACTTAATTTGTCTTCTGGGAAACATGTAAGTTTCTTCTGTTGCTTCCGAAGGGCCGTAATAAATGAAAAAAATATATATTTAAACAAAATAAGAAAAAAATCGACATCTTCGGCTGGAAGAACTACAGGAGCTTCCTCCCGGGTTAGTGACATCACCAACCCTAAGATTTGCATAAACCCCGCCCCCGGGAACACGATTTACTAATCAATGACTAGAAGATAACTACACATCAGCTGCATAAATACATCAACTAACCATTCAGAAATGTTGCTTCTACATGTCGTCACTTCTTCTTCTCGAGTCTCTCCATCTGTCTGACTCCGGTTTGAACATAAAAGGCTAAAAGTGTTTGAAATGTTCAGTGCGTGTGTGTGAGGTAAAAGGACACGAGCTCTTGAAGCTCCGCCCCCTGCGCCGGGAGCAGCAGCTCATTTGCATTTAAAGGGACACACACAAAAACAGTGTGTTTTTGCTCACCCTCAAAAAGTGACCATTTTAAAATGCTATATAGAAATATCTGTGGGGTATTTTGAGCTAAAACTTCACACACACACACATCAGAGACTTATTTTACAGCTTGTGAAAAGGGCATTAAGTCGTATTTGTCCGAAAGAACTTTTTCAGTTCGCATTGGAGAATTTGTCTCCTCAACGGCTTCTCTCACATCTGGCGTCCCCCAGGGTTCCATTTTGGGGCCTATGTTGTTCGCCTTATATTTATTGCCCCTGGGTCATATTTTTAGGAAATTTGGAATATCGTTTCATATCTATGCTGATGACACCCAGATTTACCTGCCTCTGAATAGAAAAGACACTTGTACGTTAGCGCCTTTACTGCAGTGTCTTGAGGAAATTAAGGCCTGGATGGCAAAAAATGTCTTATGTTTTAATGAAAACAAAACAGAGGTAATACTCTTTACCCCTGGAGGTACTTATGAATCGCAAAATTTTGATCTAGTTGAGTTGAGTCCATTAGTGAAGTCCTATGTCAAAAATTTAGGTTTCACTATGGATTGTGATTTTAAACTGGACAAACAGATTAACTTGGTAGTTAAGTCGAGTTTTTTCCAGTTGAGACAGCTCACTAAGGTGAAATCATTTCTGTCTTCCAGAGACTTTCAAAAACTCCTCCATATTTTCATTTCATCACGTCTAGATTATTGTAATAGCCTTTACATAGGCATTAGTCAGGCCTCACTCTCTAGGCTGCAGAGGGTCCAGAATGCTGCAGCTCGCTTGCTGACAGGTACACGAAAGCGAGAACATATTAAACCTGTTTTGTCCTCTCTTCACTGGTTACCAGTATCTTTTAGAATTAAATTCAAAATTTTGATGTTTGTATTTAAATCACTTCATGGCCTCGCTCCCAGGTATATGACGGAACTAATTAGGCAGTACGCTCCGTCAAGAGCGCTTAGGTCCGCTGACCATTTGCTTTTAGTGGTCCCGCGTGTGAAACTGAAAACCAGGGGTGAAAGAGCATTCTCAGTGGCTGGACCGAAGTTGTGGAATAGTTTGCCCCTGTTCATTAGGCAGTCTCAAACCATTACTATTTTTAAATCGAATCTTAAAACTTATTATTACAGCTTGGCATTCGACGCCGTGTGAGAGTTCTGTTTTATTGTTTTATTGTTTTATTGTTCTACTGTTTTTTATTTTTATTTTTTGTATTTTGGTCTTGTTGGTTTGATTGCATAAGTATGTTGTGTACAGCACTTTGTTAAACGCTTGTTGTTTTTAAAAAGTGCTATATAAATAAACTTTGACTTGACTTGACTTGACATTACACAACTTTAAGAGACAAGGGTTCATAAACTTTTGAACGGGATCATTCTTATAAATATCTATTTTTATCTTGTGGACTATATGCAAAAATATTTTATGTAAAACATCTTATTCAGGGCAGTACTAAATTAAAAAAAGCATGCATTTTGTATGATTCCTCTTATTTTGTCAAAATTATTCACTTTTTCACAGATTCTGCAAATATACACACACACCCGTTCAACCACTTGTTAACACAAATATCTCATCAGCCAATCACATGGCAGCAACTCAATGCATGTAGAAATGTTGAAGATGATCGGCTGAAGTTCAAACTGAGCATCAGAATGAGGAAGAAAGATGATTTAAGCGTCATTGAGTGTTTCAGAAACGGTTGATCTACTGGGATTTTCACACACAACTGTCTTTAGGGTTTACAGAGAATGATCTGAACAAGAGAAAATATCCAGTGGATGAAAAAGCCTTGTTGATCTCAGAAATCAGAGGAGAAGGATCAGACTGGTTCGGCTGATGGAAACTCAAATAAGCACTAGTTATAATCTGCAGAAGAGCATCCCTGAACACACAACACGTCAAACCTTGACCTATACATGCTTACTAAACCAATATACCTACAGCCAAACCAAAATCTATTCACACACCTTCAGCATTCCTCACATCATCACAGTTTATTCGCTATAGTGGTGATGAAATATGAGCAGAACTCAGTGGATATTTGACTGGTTTTGTCCGTCCTTCTGTTAGACTCTCACACATGAATTATGTTGAATATCTGTCAGCTGTTAAATTTAACTACACAATTAGATAATACCAGTTTAGCTCAACCAGTGACCAAGCAATGCTTCATGTTGTTCAGTGTGTGTGTAAAAAGAGCATTAGCAATTACAGAAAACACACTTCAGCAAAACATGATCAGCTCAAAGTGGAGGAATCATTTTTGCTCCCACGTTTAACTGATAGTCGCTGTATGAAGAATATTTGGGTGTAATATGTCACAGTTTACTTTATTTTGCTCTCCTCACTTACATAAATGAACTATAGTGTCTTGCACACACTAGTGAAAACATAAAAAATTATATCTGGTGTCTGAATCATTTTTGGTTCGACTGTATATGTATATAAAACAGTATTTCAATAACTCAAATAGAATACAACCAAATGAACCAACAAGTAAACCTGCCGCCAGTTTAATGGGTCTTACCTGTGCAGTTGTGTGTGATTTCCCTCAGTTCAGCTCATTCGTCTCCTCTATCCACAGACCCTGAGCAGGACAGAAACACAATACATGAGTGAGAAGAAGAAGTCCTCCATCCGGAGTCAGTGTCCTGCGTCTCTGTGCTGTTTATTCAGCGGGTGTGGAGAGAAACACATGACAGATGAGGAGCGTTTGCACACGCTGGAGAAATCCTTCTGCTCCGACACGGCCTGTGCGTTCCTGCAACACGTCGGGACACGATCGAGCCCTCAATCCCAGCATGCCATGCTGGATCAGATACCAGGCCTTTCAGAAAACCTCAGGGCCTTTTGATTTACTAAATCATAACTTAAGGGGTTTGAACTTACTTTATACACTCGGCCAAAATGCATGTCAATATACAACATTAGACAGGTTGGGATTGGGAACACCCATTTTTGCCATGTTTACTCAAATTGTGTAAGAAATCAGGAAGTCAATATTATTTAACAAGTCATATCCTTTATAACAGGGTTGAGAAACAGTATGTGCAAAGCCTGTCATTTATAATTAATTGAGATTTCTGTATTGAAAATAATTATTGGGCATTGAGATTTCTGTGTTGAAATTCTCATTTAGATTAAATTATGGAAGCTTGTTTTTGGCGTGGACTTAAAAAAAATTGCGACTTCTTATCTCATGATTACTTTTCTTCTAGAAATTGCGAGTGTTTATCTGGCAATTCTGGGACATAAGTCAAAACTGCAAGTTTGTGTGTCTTATTTCGTGCAATTCTGACTTTTTTTCCTGTGGGATATAAACTTGCAACTGAGAAAAAAAGTCTGAATTATGAGATATCAACTCAAACCTCAAGAAATAAAATTGCCAGTTATAAACTCAATTGTGAGGAAAAGTCGGAATTGTAAGATATGAAGTCATAATTGCAAGAAATAAAGTCAGAATTGCGAGTTATAAAGGCATTATTGTGATATATAATGTCATAATTGTGAGATATAAAGTCAGAATTGCGAGTTATAAGGTCAGAATTGCAAGGAATAGTCAGAATTGTGAAATATAAAGTCGTAATTGTGAGAAAAAGAATTGTGAGAAATGAACTCAGAATTGCGAGAAATAAAGTAGGAAATGCAAGAAATAAACTTAATTGCGAGATATAAAATGAGAATTGTGAGTTATAAAAGGTATTATTGTGATATATAATGTCATAATTGTGAAATATAAAGTCATAATTTCGAGTTATACGGTCAGAATTGCGAGGAAACGTCAGAATTGTGAAATATATCGCGAGAAACAAACTCAAAATTGCGAGAAATAAAGTTGGAAATGCAAGAAATTAACTATATAAATTCAGAATTGCGAGAAAAAAAATCAAAAATGCAAAAAAAAAATCATATATCTAAAATATATCTATTTTTATGTCAAATTATTCACCATATTCTTAAAAAAGAAAATTAGCCGAAACGTACAGTAAAAACTTGTTTACATTTGTGCATTTAGCCGATAGTTTTGTCCAGAGCAACTTTCAAAAAGAGAAACAAAAGCAGTTTGTGAAAGAGCCAACAATATTCATAATATAACATGCCTGGTTTATTAGACAAACTCAATCCTGCTTTCCTCTACAAACGTGTGTTTATGATTCTCTCTTGCTGAAGAACGACACACTGAGATCTAATGTTCCCGAACAAATACATTTAGAGTTGCAGAAACTAAATCATACAAACACGTGAAGATACTGATGCGTCACTCATAGAGATACGCCCTGCCATAACTCGTCTCAGAGGGATATTTACACTAACCAAACTGGTTGAGTATTTCATTATGTGCTTTAGAACTGTTATCATTCCAACAACAAATGAGATGGGTGGTTATTTTCTATCAAACCCTAAAATATTGATGCAACATTGGAAAAATAAGATTTTTAAATGGACATAATAAATTGCAGAATTTGAGTTTTGAAAATCACTTGACTAGTTGAATTTGCAATGTTGCATTATTGCAATATAAGTTGCAATAACAAAAAGCATTTTTTCAGGCATAATTCTGACTCTTGCAATTCTGACTTTATATCTCGCAATTCTGACTTTATATCTCGCAATTCTGACTTTATTTCTCCCAATTCTGACTTTATATCTCGCAATTCTGACTTTATATCTCGCAATTCTGACTTTATTTCTCGCAATTCTGACTTTATATCTCACAATTCTGACTTTATATCTCACAATTCTTACTTTATTTCTCCCAATTATGACTTTATTTCTAACAATTCTAACTTTATATCTCGCAATTCTGACTTTATATCTCGCAATTCTGACTTTATTTCTCCCAAATCTGGCTTTATATCTCGCAATTCTGACTTTATATCTCGCAATTCTGACTTTATATCTCGCAATTCTGACTTTATATCTCACAATTCTGACTTTATATCTCACAATTCTGACTTTATATCTCTCAATTCTGACTTTATTTCTCCCAATTCTGACTTTATATCTCGCAATTCTGACTTTATATCTCGCAATTCTGACTTTATATCTCACAATTCTGACTTTATATCTCACAATTCTGACTTTATATCTCTCAATTCTGACTTTATTTCTCCCAATTCTGACTTTATTTCTCGCAATTCTGACTTTATATCTCGCAATTCTGACTTTATATCTCGCAATTCTGACTTTATATCTCGCAATTCTGACTTTATTTCTCGCAATTCTGACTTTATATCTCACAATTCTGACTTTATATCTCACAATTCTTACTTTATTTCTCCCAATTATGACTTTATTTCTCCCAATTCTAACTTTATATCTCGCAATTCTGACTTTATATCTTGCAATTCTGACTTTATTTCTACCAATTCTGACTTTATATCTCGCAATTCTGACTTTATATCTCGCAATTCTGACTTTATATCTCGCAATTCTGACTTTATATCTCGCAATTCTGACTTTATATCTCGCAATTCTGACTTTATATCTCGCAATTCTGACTTTATTTCTCCCAATTCTGACTTTATTTCTCGCAATTCTGACTTTATTTCTCGCAATTCTGACTTTATATCTCCCAATTCTGACTTTATATCTCGCAATTCTGACTTTATATCTCGCAATTCTGACTTTATATCTCGCAATTCTGACTTTATATCTCGCAATTCTGACTTTATTTCTCCCAATTCTGACTTTATATCTCGCAATTCTGACTTTATATCTCGCAATTCTGACTTTATTTCTCCCAATTCTGACTTTATTTCTCGCAATTCTGACTTTATTTCTCGCAATTCTGACTTTATATCTCGCAATTCTGACTTTATATCTCGCAATTCTGACTTTATTTCTCGCAATTCGGACTTTATATCTCCCAATTCTGACTTTATATCTCGCAATTCTGACTTTATTTCTCTCAATTCTGACTTTATTTCTCCCAATTCTGACTTTATTTCTCCCAATTCTGACTTTATATCTCGCAATTCTGACTTTATATCTCGCAATTCTGACTTTATTTCTCCCAATTCTGACTTTATTTCTCCCAATTCTGACTTTATTTCTCGCAATTCTGACTTTATTTCTCGCAATTCTGATTTATTTCTCGCAATTCTGACTTTATATCTCGCAATTCTGACCTTATATCTCGCAATTCTGACCTTATATCTCGCAATTCTGACTTTATATCTCCCAATTCTGACTTTATTTCTCCCAATTCTGACTTTATTTCTCCCAATTCTGACTTTATTTCTCCCAATTCTGACTTTATTTCTCCCAATTCTGACTTTATTTCTCCCAATTCTGACTTTATTTCTCCCAATTCTGACTTTATTTCTCCCAATTCTGATTTATTTCTCGCAATTCTGACTTTATATCTCGCAATTCTGACCTTATATCTCGCAATTCTGACCTTATATCTCGCAATTCTGACTTTATATCTCCCAATTCTGACTTTATTTCTCCCAATTCTGACTTTATTTCTCCCAATTCTGACTTTATTTCTCCCAATTCTGACTTTATTTCTCCCAATTCTGACTTTATTTCTCCCAATTCTGACTTTATTTCTCCCAATTCTGACTTTATTTCTCACAATTCTGACTTTATATCTCGCAATTCTGACTTTATTTCTCGCAATTCTGACTTTATTTCTCGCAATTCTGACTTTATATCTCGCAATTCTGACTTTATATCTCGCAATTCTGACTTTATTTCTCGCAATTCTGACTTTATTTCTCCCAATTCTGACTTTATTTCTCCCAATTCTAACTTTATATCTCGCAATTCTGACTTTATTTCTCGCAATTCTGACTTTATATCTCGCAATTCTGACTTTATATCTCGCAATTCTGACTTTATATCTCGCAATTCTGACTTTATTTCTCGCAATTCTGACTTTATATCTCGCAATTCTGACTTTATTTCTCCCAATTCTGACTTTATATCTCGCAATTCTGACTTTATTTCTCGCAATTCTGACTTTATATCTCGCAATTCTGACTTTATATCTCGCAATTCTGACTTTATATCTCGCAATTCTGACTTTATATCTCGCAATTCTGACTTTATTTTTCGTAATTCTGACTTTTTCAGAATTTGAGTTTTGAAAATCACTTGACTTTATGACAATATGTGAATTTGCAATAACAAGCATTTTTTCAGACATAATATTCACATATTTCTCATTAATTGAGAATTAATTGTCAACAATCAGAGATTTTAAAATGCAGTTGCACTACAATTACTCCGTATGAGTAAAATAATCTGGGTTTGTATGCAAGTTACATCCAATATAGGTTAAGTTATAAAGTTATGAACAGAAGGTTTAAAATTCACCTTACGTTTTCCTCTCTTCATCAAGCCATCAAGTTCATGCCAAATCCATGTCCAGGAATGTCATGCTCTGTTTAGACAAGTAAAAGATCAGCCTTAACAAAACCACTACATCATTATGCATTATTCGCATTGGGTTTGTGCAACCTGATCGAGACACACACCACAGAAATGATCAAGCAAACAACAGAAACTCCTGGTGAATGTTTCAATGCTTGCATTTACTGTTATTTACCATCACTTACAGCTCAACTTTATTCATTCTAATCTCATTAAAACATCCAGATTAATCAGGATCGAAAGAAAAGAAAAATAAATGATATTTTGCAAGAAAATTCAGTCTTTTAAGGACCATTTTCATTTATGCATTGCATTTATGCATATACAATTATTTCAATATTTTTATTTTACTTGAGTTTTTGTCCTTCTATAATAATAATATAACAATTCTCATTGCTGAAAATCAATTAATGTCTTGTATTGCATACATGCATACAGCACTAAATAATGCGTACAATTGTATGGATGCTAGTTTCCGCCACTTAATAACAATTCTGACTTTTTTTATTGCAATTCTGACATTTTTTTAATTGCATATCTGACCTTTTTTTTTTATTGAAATTCTGACTTTTTTGAATTTGCAATTCTGAATTTTTTTTAATTGCAATTCTGAATTTTTAATCGCAATTCTGACTTTTTATCTCGCAATTGCAAGTTTATATCCTCACAACAATTCCTCCACATGATAATAATCTGTGTTTGAATGCAAGTTATCAAGTTATGAAAAGAAGGTTTAAAATTCACCTTAGGTTTTTAAATTGCACTTTTTTTTATCGAAATTCTGACTTTCAAAAATAAAAAAAAATAAAAAATAAATAATAATTATATATATATATGGCTAACTTGTAAGACGAGTCTAAACAGTTGATGCAACAGGCCAACTTATTGTAAAGTGTGACCAGTTATGTATATAGTTTGTTTTTGAGGTGAAATATGACCCAGACTAATTAAGTAAGATAAATTAAAGCACTTTTGAAACAAATATCTGCCCCTGAGGTGAGAAAAATAATATTGTTCTCCATATTATTTTCTACATGAAAAAAGTTAGTTCAGGCAACAATAAAAAAAAGTTAATTCTATATTAGCACTCATTTAAGCTTGCATAAATTAAAACATAAATATCAACATTATTAAATTAAGTAAAACCTACTGACCTTTTCTGATACTGCTGTTCCCATCATGCACAGGGGCATACATACTTAATAAGGTTGATTACTTATTTTCTTTGTTAATTTTACTCAGCTTAGTTAAGCAGAGTTTACTTAATTCCATGTTTAATTTACTTTAAGAAATCTCAGTGCAAAAACTTGCGAAATTAAAACTAAGTAAATATTAGGCTACTTTTTCTCCAGTGTGTTTTAAGCATAAACTCAATCTTCAATATGTTCAGACAGTCCTTTTGCTTCTCCGGTAAATGCATCTTGAAGTAAGAATATCTAGATATTTGCATATGGAAAACAAGAGTAAAATGCTGAGGAAGAACACGCGTTTTTGCAGTGTGATCCTTCAGGGTTGGAAGTGAATGTAAGAACCGGAAAGACGAGGACGAAGCCGCTCACCGTTCTCCTCAACCACATGATCTTCCAGAGCTCGTTCTCCACAACTCCTCTCCTCTATAACCTCACGATTACTGTCTTCTGGCATGCAACAAAGTCCAACACCATCCAGAGATCTTAACTTAGACCAGACAGAGAGAGAGAATCAAGAAAGCGCGTTGAATCGGTCTTACCTGGAGCTGAGGATCGCCGTAACGCTCGTGAAGATCTCTCTCTCTCACACACACACACACACACACACACACACACAGTTTCTCCCATCAGCATGTAGGTCTGCGTGCCGCTGCATGTTCGCAGGTTTTGGGAGCGTCTCTCCGATCTGAGTCACCGACAGACTGTGCTCTTCTCTTCATGTTGGTCAGATCTACACCAGTTTACTCACTTCCTTCAGGAGTAAAAGTCACCCTAAAAGGCCCGTTCACACCAAAGACAATAGAGATACAACTCTAAAATCACACCACTATAAAGATAACGAGACAGTGATAACGATGTCGTTAGAATCCCTTTCGGAAATGAATTGAGTTTTGACAGCGTGTTTGTTCTTACATTGCTTTAACTCAGCAAAACAAGTTAAGCAATTTACAACTGTTTTTATAAGTCATACAAGTCAACTCATTTTTTATGTAATTTAAGTTTTTAAGTCAAGTCACATTTATAGCGCTTTTTACAATACTAGTGTTTCAAAGCAGCTTTAAAGAGATAACAGGAAAATAATACAACAAAGTTTGTTTCTATAAAGTAATCCAGCTTAAGTAAATTCAGTGATGTTTCATTTTTGTTTAAAAAAAGTTATTAATATAGTTTATATATATCCAATCTGGAGAAAAGCGTGATGTCATCGTCCAGCTCAGTTCAGTTTTCGTATAATGGTGTCATATCGTTGAATATAAATTATATTGAATACTATTCAGCGGAACTTGCGTCTATGGTTGGCTAACGATGCTTTTGGGGAAACGCACCCCAGAAAGATTATTTTTCCTCAGCTAATGACCATTATAAACATTCACAGCCAAACAGAAACCATCCTCAGACCCATTGAAGTGCCTTGAAAGTTTATTCAGGGTGTTGATGTAATTTACACTGAAACAAGATGACAGGGCGGGGCCTATAAATAGCTCCTCCCCCTTTTTAAAACAGCCAATAGCGTTTGGTTTATATCACAGCTCGGCCTGAGCCGTTGAGCTCAGAAAAGCCGCAGTTCACTGCTAATCTCTAACCGCTTTTCCTCATAATCTCCTCCATATTGCTTTAAAATACAGTATTTTGTGTAGAATTCAAATGGATCAAATTTTTCTGGTCTGCGTCAACTCGATCGTGTGATCCGCTCTAAGAAACCAGACTTCATTCGCTCGATGGAAAGCATTTTTGCACTGTCTGAATCGTTTCCCCATCCCCTATATAGTGCAGTGCCATTCAATCACCATGTAGACAACAGTAAATGTGTGAAAAAGCGACTGATTTCAGCCTTAATGAAGGGGGCGGAGCTTCAGATTCTAGAGAGCATTTGATTGGACAGAGAAGCTGAAGTGGAGAGTGATGTCATCAAAATCGTTGATCCATATTGGCAGAAGTGTGAGACGAAGGGGCTGTTTACACGACACCGCTTTCAACTAAAAATGTAAAACTTTCTATGCGTTTTGGCCGTTCGTTTACACGGGCGCCTGAAAACGGGTTTCAAAGTGCAAGTTTTTGAAAACAGTCTCCCTGTGTAAACACTAAACAGCAAAAACGCGAATCTGTGAAGACGATGACGTCATGCACATGCGCATTACGTGTTTAGTCTATAGTGTTTCATCACCATCTAGTGGCCTGGCAGCAGAACACGGCGTTTTCGCGTGTGAATGGGGATCGTTTTGACAATGGTGTCGTCTGTACGCGGAAAACTCTTCTCCGTTTTAAGAATATCGTTGTCGTGGAAACGAACCCTAAGTTTTGAATGCTAACATGATCTAAATGCGAATTATCTAAATGCAAAAAATATCTGCCGATGGGGTCAGAAATATCAACTTAAATCGTATGATAGCTACCCAGCTGGCATTTTAACGTCGAGTCACTGTTGAATCAACGTCAGGTGCCAGTGTTGGATAACCGTTGAATTTTCTTTAGATTTAGCAAATCAGATGCAAATAAGATTTTGGAACAACGTTATTTTTCTACTGATATATTTCAACAAAATGTTTAAAAGTCATGGTTGTAAAAATAATGTTGATTTGACGTACAACTCAATTTTTTTTTATATTTCTATGTTGAATCCGTAGTGACTGAGTCAACAACACAACTTCAACTATTTGGTGTTCAACGTTGTTTTAACGTTGAATTAATGTTTTTTCATAAACTGACATTATTTCAACCACATTTAAACGTTTAATGTCAGTCGAATGCCAGCTGGGTATAGTGAGAATATGGAGGAAAAAACAGCCCAAGCAAACAGAACAAAAAAAATGTAATTTGGTGAAGATGCTGATATTTATATGATAGCCTAGGCTACTGACATAACAGTATAGCGAATACTAACATAAAATGCATATAAATATCAATAACTGCCATAACGTAGTAGCTGATATTTAAATGCTTTATGATAAAAAAAACATATAATGCAATGCAATACAATGACAGAGTTGAACAAATAAACCTTCCTCAAAAGCCTAAACTATGAATCAGACGACAGAAGCATGTAGAAGATTGTGTGCGACAGGTTTATCAGCGAAGTTGATAATGGCCACAGAAATGAGTGTGTGTCATGTATAAAACAGTAGCTTTAGGGTTAAAAACGTAAGCAGACAGGATCGTGTTCGGATTATTTCATCAGTCTGAATCCCTCTTCCAGACAACTAAAGGAAGTCGACTCATGAAGAATTTCAGGACCACTGAAGAATTTGCGACACGCCCTTGATATGCAAACCTGTCAGCTGGAGATCTGCACCGACACGCTGATGATGAAGATGAAGAAGATGATGCGGGTCCAATAGTGAACCAGAGGGCTTGTTGACGACTAAATGAATGGCTTATTCACTGGTTCATTACCAGACATGTTTGCCAATTATCAGAATTGTGAGGTATAAACTACGAACTCACAATTTTGACTATTTTTACTGAATCATTTTTTTATTCCGTGGCAGAAACAAGCTTTCATAGAGATTGCGACCAATCAAATGGCCTTTACAACTTAAAAAATAAATAAATCTTAAATTCCTGCTGTAGTCATTAATTGTATCCCTTAAAACTCACCTTTGATCACCAAAATGACAAACGTTTTTTCCTTTTATTGTGCCTTAAAATAGCTTGAATGTAACTCTACACCTTTGTGCAAGCCATGTTTAAGTTCATAAGTCGACAGCATTGCTGAGTATTTTCTGCTTAAAACTGCAGTGAACCAAAGACAGTCTCAAACACACGGTTTGAAATCGCTGGTGTTTCTGACGTCACAAACGACCTTGTAACCAATCAGATCAACGTGTGATCGTCAACCAGTGGATCTCTGAGCTGAGTGAGTAAGTGGAGGCGGGGCTCATTTGCATATTCATAGAACCGCGCATACTAAATGAGGCGAGGGTGTCGAGTTACATTCAAGATATTTTAAGGTATGAATAATTAATTATTATTTGTATTTAAATATGTAATTTTGTCAGTTTTAAGAGATAAAAGTATTGACGACAGGGGGACTTTGATGAATGAGATAGTCACTCATTCATTAGCACTATTCTATAAAAACTAAAACATTATAGAAACACAAGAAAACATCAAACATAAGCATTAAATAAACACCAGCAAGGCTGAGCGATGTAATGATCAGCATTATTGTCAACAGAATAATGTTGATTAAATCGATGAATTGCAACCATGCATTATTGTTTACAGGTGTTTATGAACTTCAGCAAGGAGTGAATATTCAGTCACACACGCCACTTACCCAGCGGCCGATCGAGTGTGTGTTCCTCTACAACAGCGCAACTCCCCCACAAGTCATTTCACTAGCAAAAGAGCTCTGGACGTCAGTCATTAGCATACAGTGTGTGTGTGTGTGTGTGTGTGTTCATCCATCTGTAGGGTTCAACAGCTCTGATGCGTTTGTTTTCTAATAAAACTATTATAGACAGCTATACAATCCAAAGATCAAGTTTGCCATATAAAAACAGCAGGTAACACTTTAGAATACGGTTCCTTCGTTAATGAATAACTACACAAGAACCAATGAGTAACACAATATTAACGATCTAGTAACTATTATTAACTAACAAGAAACTCTGATTAACGAAGTAAGTAATAGCGCACAGATGAAAGTGGTAGTTCACTAACTAATCAATACTATTTTTTTATGCTTCCCAGAGAACTACTGAAAAAGTTTATTAACAATCTATTAACTACTACTAAAAATAAACTCTGATTAATGAATTAGTAAGTAATAGCGCACAGATGAAAGTGGTACTTCACTATTAACTTATCAATAACTACTATTTTTTTAATGCTTCCCAGAGAACTACTGAAAAAGTTTCATAATTCATGCAAAACTAATCAATAACCAATGCAGGACAAATGACTAGCACTAAATTAACATTTTAACTGCTACTGTAAACGAATACACAAGGTTGTTTACATGATCAATATGTAATAGCATAGCAGACTTATGATTTGGGAAAGCTGTTAATAATTGGCCTATGCTGTCTATTTATCAACTGAATAATTTTAAAGAAATGGATTTTTAAATGCAGTTTTCCGGCATTCCTCTGGACTGGCAATGAATCACTAGAGTCATAGCGAGTACTGGAGCATATTGAGTCACCCAAATACCATATACAGTTATTTTATTATTTAGCCTACCTCCCAAAAAAACTCCTAGCTCACACATATATATATATATATATTTTGTTTTCTGAATTGTCGTTGTGTTTTTTGAATTGTTGTTGTGTTTTCTGAATTGTGTTTTCTGAATTGTTATTTTGTTTTCTGAATTATTTTGTTTTTGGATTTGTTATTTTGTTTTCTGAATTGTAATTTGTTTTGCACCTCTCGGCCACCGTAGGGTTCTTGTGTAGTTGTTCATTAACGAAGGAACCGTATTCTAAAGTGTTACCAAACAGCATAGTAAACGATAATCACATTAATATCGCCCATCTCTCTGGAATAATTGATTGTGATTGGACATTTGGAGCATTCGGTGTGCTTTTCAGAAGCTTTAAACTAATCTACTAGCAGAACAATTGCATATCCAAGTGCTAATCATTAGAAATGATTCATGTGTGCTTTTATGGCAACGTTTGGTGCGTTTTCGAGATTGTTTAAGGGTGCTCCGATTGATCGGTCGCCGATCACAATCGGCCGATAATTGCTTTGGGATGTGTGATCGGCGGTCTCTATAAAGGCCGATCCAGAAAAGCCGATCAGATGACGCAAAACTCGCGAGACAATTTTTTATGCCCTGGTAAAAATCGGTAAAAATGGCTTCAGCAGTCTGGCAATTCTGCAAGGTGTGTGAAAAAGCAATTCACTAGCAATCCATCTGCAATGTGTGTACCACGCCGCTGTCTGCTTGTCAAACAGTGCAGCCTCTCTGATCAATCCGTAAAATTACCGGAAAGAATAGAGTCCGTCCGCAACGGCGATAGATTGAAGCGCGCGTCCGAGTAAAGACTGCGCGAGCTACAGAGAACACTGTATCCACTGATCGCCGCGGCAACGAGCGCTCAGGTTGAGTTCAAAAACTCATAATATATATGAAGGCATACTATAGTATAATGTAAGATAGAAATTAATATTTAAGTCATTAAATTCAAGTTCACGTAAACTTTTCCCTCCGCTGTCAGTCATTCTTTATTCAGCGTTCAATTTGCAGGTTTTCAAGTCAACAGTCGTATTGCATTCACTTGAGGAAAAATATCTACTGTTTTTTTTTTAAATTAACGAGTTCATTATCTCAGAATTACGAGATAATTTTTCATGGAAAAAAGTTTTTTGCTCTGTTTTTCTGAATTAACGAGTTACTCATAATTTTGAGATAATGAACTCGTTAATTCAGAAAAACAGAGCAGATTTTTTTCCTCAAGTGAATGCAATACGCTTCCGTAGAAAACAGATTCAAAGAGGTCAGATAATCTGAACACACAATAAAGCTGTAAAAGACCCAAAAAACCAAACTAAAGGAAATGTTCAGATTTCATGTCACCATAGTAGGTTGATACTTTTAGTATAAAATGTAAATAAACTTGTATCTTAATTAATATGTAGCAAAAGTTTCATAAAAAGCATGATAGTTTAAGTTGTGTTATATAGTGTCAGATACCATTTATTTACTATAAAACAACCTATCGCATCTTAAGCCACTTTTATATTTAAAAAATGATGCCTCAATCACTGAGATATTATTATTTATTAATAATTAAAAAAACACCCAAGCCTACATTGTGAAAATAGTTTATTAACGTGTATGAAGAACAATATATAACATTAATTCCATAGACACAGTTTCACATGCAGTGAAAAGAACATATTATTTTACAATAAAATAGTGTAACGTCAGATATTCATAAGCTGTCGCTCACATTACTGATGAGCTCGGACAAAACCAGCGAAGAAGACTTTTGCTCTGGATTCAGAGTCATGTGGAAGAAGTCCTTCCATAAGGAGCTTACAGGAGCGCTGCAAGAAATTACAAATCAAACACATTTATGATAAACATCCATATTGTAATAGCTTTTTAAACCATTTAAATTGCATATCTTAAAGGGCTATATAAAGATGTGCAAATACTTCACTTGGTAACACTGTACAGTAAGGTTTCATTTATTAATATGAGTCAACAATAATAAATACTTTTAAAAAATCACTTATTAATCTTGGTTAATGTTAATTTCGACATTATACATTGTTAAAATAAAAAGTGTTATCGGTTACATTATTGTTGTTATTTAATGGACCTGAGCGAACGAACTATCTATGAAAAGTTGTATTTTTATTAACTAACATTAATAAATATTATAACAATTGTATTGCTCATTATTAATGCAATAACTAATGGTAACTAATAGGAGCTTATTATAAAGCGTTACCAAATATTTTTGTTTACGAGATTTGTTTTTGCATTATGATCTCTCTCACACACACACACACACACACACACACACACACACACACACACACACACACACACACACGTCACTACGCAACAAATAACGGCGCGCTTGTTCACTTGCATTGAAGTAATAGCGAATATTAAAAAGCATTTGGTTAACAGAAAACACATTGTTATTTCCCAGCATCCTACATGTTCTGTGTGCTGTATAGATCTGTCCACCGAACACACATTTTTGGTAAAAAAAAAATAAAAAAAAATAAGGCTGTTGAAATCGACTCCCTATTTTTATTTTCGAAACTTGTGTTGGTTGGTCCAATCGGTTGTACAATCGATTTTAAAACGTAAAGTGACAGCCCTAACACACACACACACACACGTCTGTACTATATTAATAGCTGATGTTGATTGTACCTCTGGTCAGATCCAGAGCGTTCATCCAAACTCCAGGCCGAGTTCTCCTGCGTTACTTTCATTGGGCGGTTAAACAGCAGAGTGTGCACGATTTCTGCAAGGCCAATCAGATCAACCTGTTGCAAGAGAGCAGAGATAATCTCGAAAATGAAATGCAACAATTATTGCTTTTTACACATTTCATTGGTTGCAGCATCAGCAGAGGCCAATCAGCTTGAGCCATAGTTACACACATGCTTTAAAACTTTACACACATGCCATTGAGGAAAAAATTGCACCAAAATTCAGAAATCTTTGGAAGATATCACTGAACATTTATTTAACTATAGCAAAAGTAAATTCCTTAAGTTCATTTTTCATCTGTTTTATTTGTGTTTGTTTAAAATTAGACAAATCTGATATGATTTTAATCTTATATCTGTTATTTAACAGTTGAGATCGTTCTTTAATGCTGATGTAACAGCAGAAACACTCGCCGGGTTTAAACCGGGGCATGTTGTCACACTGCGTTACAATACAAAAATACAAAACCATAAGAAAAAGGTGAATAAAGACAGAGTCAATTTTCAGAAATTATTAATTATTATTATGTTTTAAACTGTTCAGTTATTGGACTTCTGTGCTAGTTACAGTTTGTCCATAACGAACACCATGTTCAGGCATAAGGGTGTCCACCAGTGCACGTGGCACCAGGACACCCTAGGTCGTAGGTCGATGATCGACTTTGTGGTCGTTTCATCTGACCTGCGGCCGTATGTCTTGGACACTCGGGTGAAGAGAGGGGCGGAGCTGTCAACTGATCACCACCTGGTGGTGAGTTGGATCCGATGGCGGGGGAGGAGGCTGGACAGACTCGGCAGACCCAAGCGTACTGTAAGGGTATGCTGGGAACGTTTGGCCGAATCTCCTGTCAGAGAGATCTTCAACTCTCACCTCCGGCAGAGCTACGACCAGATCCCGAGGGAGGCTGGAGATATTGAGTCTGAGTGGACCATGTTCTCCACCTCCATTGTTGAAGCGGCCGCTCGGAGCTGTGGCCGTAAGGTCTCCGGTGCCTGTCGAGGCGGCAATCCCCGAACCCGGTGGTGGACACCGGAAGTAAAGGATGCCGTCAAGCTGAAGAAGGAGTCCTATCGGGCCTGGCTGGCTTGTGGGACTCCGGAGGCAGCTGACAGGTACCGGCAGGCCAAGCGGACTGCGGCCCGGGTGGTAGTGGAGGCAAAAACTCGGGCCTGGGAGGAGTTCGGTGAGGCCATGGAGAAGGACTATCGGCTGGCCACGAAGAGATTCTGGCAAACTGTCCGGCGCCTCAGGGGGGGGAAACAGTCCCCCACCAATGCTGTTTACAGTAGGGGTGGGCGGCTGTTGACCTCAACTGGGGATGTCGTCGGACGGTGGAAGGAATACTTCGAGGATCTCCTCAATCCCACCGTCACGTCTTCCATTGAGGAAGCAGAGGCTGAGGGCTCAGAGGTGGACTCGTCCATCACCCTTGCTGAGGTCACCGAGGTAGTCAAGAAACTCCTCGGTGGCAAGGCACCGGGGGTGGATGAGATCCGCCCTGAATACCTCAAGTCTCTGGATGTTGTGGGGCTGTCTTGGTTGACACGCCTCTGCAGCATCGCGTGGCAGTCGGGGACAGTGCCACTGGGATGGCAGACCGGGGTGGTGGTTCCCCTTTTTAAGAAGGGGGACCGGAGGGTGTGTTCCAACTACAGGGGGATCACACTTCTCAGCCTCCCTGGGAAAGTCTATGCCAGGGTACTGGAGAGGAGAATACGGCCGATAGTGGAACCTCGGATTCAGGAGGAACAGTGTGGTTTTCGTCCGGGCCGTGGAACACTGGACCAGCTCTATACTCTCTACAGGGTGCTGGAGGGTTCATGGGAGTTTGCCCAACCAGTCCACATGTGTTTTGTGGATTTGGAGAAGGCATTCGACTGTGTCCCCCGAGGCGGCCTGTGGAGGGTGCTCCGGGAGTATGGGGTCCGGGGTCCTTTGCTAAGGGCTGTCCGGTCCCTATATGACCGAAGCAGGAGCTTGGTTCGCATTGCCGGTAATAAGTCAGACTTCTTCCCAGTGCATGTTGGACTCCGGCAGGGCTGCCCTTTGTCGCCGGTTCTGTTCATAATTTTTATGGACAGAATTTCTAGGCGCAGCCAGGGGCCGGGGGGTGTCAGGTTTGGGGACCACGTGATTTCGTCTCTGCTCTTTGCGGATGATGTTGTCATGTTGGCCCCTTCACACCAGGACCTTCAGCATGCACTGGGAGGGTTTGCAGCCGAGTGTGAAGCGGCTGGGATGAAAATCAGCACCTCCAAATCCGAGGCCATGGTCCTCAGTCGGAAAAGGGTGGCTTGCCCACTTCAGGTTGGTGGAGAAATCCTTCCTCAAGTGGAGGAGTTTAAGTATCTTGGGGTTTTGTTCACGAGTGAGGGAAGGATGGAACGGGAGATTGACAGACGGATCGGTGCAGCTTCTGCAGCAATGCGGTCGATGTACCGGTCTGTTGTGGTGAAGAAGGAGCTGAGCCGTAAGGCAAAGCTCTCGATTTACCGGTCAATCTACGTTCCTACTCTCACCTATGGTCATGAGCTTTGGGTCATGACCGAAAGGACAAGATCCCGGATACAGGCGGCCGAAATGAGCTTTCTCCGCAGGGTGGCTGGGCGATCCCTTAGAGATAGGGTGAGAAGCTCGGTCACTCGGGAGGAGCTCAGAGTAGAGCCGCTGCTCCTCCACATCGAGAGGGGTCAGCTGAGGTGGCTTGGGCATCTGTTCAGGATGCCTCCTGGACGCCTCCCTGGGGAGGTGTTCCGGGCACGTCCCACTGGGCGGAGGCCCCGGGGAAGGCCTAGGTCACGCTGGAGAGACTATGTCTCCCGGCTGGCCTGGGAACGCCTCGGTGTCCCCCCAGAAGAGCTGGAGGAAGTGTCCGGGGAGAGGGAAGTCTGGGCATCTCTGCTTAGACTGCTGCCCCCGCGACCCGGCCCCGGATGAAGCGGAAGAAGATGGATGGATGGATGGATGTTTTAAACTATGCTGTACAGCAGTGTTTTGCGGGTGTGTATGTTGTCAAACTCAAAAATGAATGTGGGAAAAAATAAATACCTTGAACCCAAAGTGAAATTACACAAACTGAGAATGTCAAAAACTGTTGATATATACAGGTGAAACTCGACACATTAGAATATGGTGCAAAAGTTCATTTATTTCAGTAATTCAACTTAAAAGGTGAAACTAATATATTATATAGACTCATTACATGCAAAGTGAGATATTGCAAGCCTTTATTTGTTATAATTGTGATGATTATGGATTACAGATATGAAAACCCCAAAGTCAAAATTAGAATATTGTGAAAAGGTTTTCATATCTGTAAGCCATAATCAGTGTTGTTTTTGGCAGCCCTTTTAGTTTTAGTCTTATGGACGAAAATGCTTTTAAGTTTTAGTCACATTTTAGTCACTTATAAACGTAATAGTTTTAGTCAAGTTTTAGTCGACGAAAACACAAAAATGTTTTTTAGTCAAGTTTAGTCAATTTTAGTAAAAGAAAAAAAAAAGTAGTCTTTAACAAATTAATTTAGGTTAAAAAGTACTGGAAATAGGCTTAGGTTTGACAGGTTTAGCAAGTGTCAATTCATAAAACAAGCTAACCTTAAAACCTTTGCATAATAAACTAGACTTTCTCGTTGATGGAGATGCAGTGTTGCATTGCCAAGCTGTACTTCACTGTCACATTGGGCAGAAACCTTTTATCCCCATATTTCAAGTTATAGTTTTACCCCTGAATATTAAATGCTATTTTCACCAGTTATCACAGTAGCCTAATAAAGGAATGGTTTAAAGTTTAAACAGCAAAAACGTTGAGCTACTAGAACATTACACACAGATAAAGTGGTAACAGTGGAATGTTTTACTCCAAAAAACCCAGGAATGAAAACATTCTTACTTTGGCAATTGTGGCTTTATTTGAGAAATTGCTAAAGTGCAAGGAACAACGTAGTATGCAACAATAAGATCCATATTATTTGTAAACACAAACATTATACAACCCTGTCTATCTTTAACTTGTGCAAACTGCAAAGTTGCAAACATTCTGAAACGAAATAATAAAATAAATATCTAATACTGAGGTGCATTGAACATAGGTTGTTAGGAATGCATACTTGAATATAAAGTATGAAACAAACATGACACTTGGAGTGTGTTGAACTTAAAAATGAATAAGACAAATCCCTGAATACTGTAAACACTGTATTTGGTCTTGGTTAGTTCGGTATTTTACACTTAAAGCCCTGTTTTACGATCGTTTCTGATGAAATAAAACGGTTAAGATTGAAATTTGGGCAAATGCTGTTGTCCCGAGAATTTTAGGTTTGTGTGTTAACACCCACACAATCATTCATAAAACTCATTAAAGTTTACAAAGACGTCAAACTCACCGAGTGGTCAGGGATGTTCACTGATATGCTCACACAAAAATCGCTGCAAAATATGCTTTCCAACTGGTTTTATCCTAGTTTTTGTCCGACTCCATTGACTTGACTTGGTACAAAAACTAGCCTACGTTAAAACCTGTGTTGTTGTTGTGTGGAATCTGGTGCGTGCGCGGCGGCCGGTGCTGGGCGTACCCGATAGGAAACAGCAGCATTGCTGATACTTTTTTTTTTTTTTAGCTCAATACAGACAGATTTCACGCAAAGCAGGCAGAAATTACATGCATTGTGAACGTCAGACTTATAATAATTTTCGTTCCGTCTCGTCAACGAAAACTCAAAAACGTCTCGTCATGTTTTAGTCACCTTTGAGCTATTTTTAGCTAGTCATCGTCGCGTTATTGTCATAAAAAAACGGTGCGTCAACGAAATCATTTCGTTATCGTCATGAATGACGAAAACATCATTGGCCATATCATCACAATTATAACAAATAAAGGCTTGAAATATCTCACTTTGCATGTAATGAGTCTATATAATATATTAGTTTCACCTTTTAAGTTGAATTACTGAAATAACTGAACTTTTGCACCATATTCTAACGTGTCGAGTTTCAGCTGTGTGGAAGGAGAGAGCAGAGAGGATGACTGTACCTGATAAGGTGAGGCAGAGGCTGACAGGAGACCCTGTTGTATGTATTGCCGTGCAGAAGGAAGATCTTGTGCAGTTCTCACGTCACTCTGGAGCTGCAGATCCACTGCGCTGGAGAGATCTAGTGCCGTGATGCCACTGCGGCCACAAACACAGGACGAACGGCTTGGAAACGGGAATCAATACTAAACGTGTGCTTGCGTGTGCATGTGTTTTATTCCTGTACCTGTGGTGAGAGTACAAGGTTTCTGGCTTCAGGCCTCCGTGGACCAGTTGACAGGAATGAAACTGCTTCACCAACTCGAGTAGCAGGAGGACTAAACGTGAAACATCCGCTCCAGCAATGGGCTCAGCGAGGAGATCCTGACGGTGGAAAGATGAAAACAGAAATGTTTGATTGAGGACTTGCGTATAAAAAGATTGTTTCCGCCACAGAATAAAAAATAAAAAGGGTAATTGGGAATTTTTCACTCACGATTCCGAGTTTACATCTCAGAATTGCATGATATAAAGTCACAATTGTGTGATATAGTCAGAATTGCGAGATATAAAGTCAGAATTGCGAGATATAAAGTCAGAACTGTGTGATATAGTCAGAATTGGGCAATGTAAAGTCCTTTTTAATCACGCAATTCTGACTTTATAACACAATTGGGAGATATAAAGTTAGAATTACATGATATAAAGTCAGAATTGTGTTATAAAGTCAGAATTATATAAAGTCACAATTGTGTTATAAAGTCAAAATTGTGTAATATAAAGTCGCAACTGTGTTATAAAGTCAGAATTGCATGATATAAAGTCGCAATAGTGTGATATAGTCAGAATTGAGTGATAAAAAGTTGCAATCCAGTGTTATAGTCGCAATTGTGTTATAAAGTCGCAAGTCAAGTCAAGTCAAGTCATCTTCATTTATATAGCGCTTTTAACAATGGATTGTTTCAAAGCAGCTTTACAGAGATAAACATATAATTTAAGGTAACAGATTGTTTTGGTGTTATAGCGGTTCTTGAATAATGTTATTTCCAGCTAAAGTTAAAGTTACGAGTTTATATCTCACAATTCTGACTTTATAACATGCAATTGCGACTTTATATCATGCAATTCTGACTTTATATCTCCCAAGTGTGTTATAAAGTCAGAATTGTGAGATTTAAACGTGCAATTCTGACTTTATAACACAATTGGGAGATATAAAGTCAGAATTGCATGATATAAAGTCGCAATTGCATGTTATAAAGTCAGAATTGTGAGATATAAACTCGTAATTGTGAGATCAAAAGTCACAATTATCTTTTATTCTGTGGCGGAAACAATCTTCCATACTTGCGGAGGTTTACGAGGAAAATAAAAGCGAATCTAGGAGAAGAACCTGGATGGTCTCTCCATGAGGAGTCCTCCAGAGAGTCATGCAGCCGTTCTGGAACACGTAGCAGGAGATCGAGACGAGACGCTCCTGCTGGTCATGTGACAGTCGAGCTCGGAGCTGCGAGCTGATGAAGAAATCCCACGGCACCGAGGAAGAGTCCAGCTGAACAGGGGAACACAGGGATGCGTACAGTACAGGACGAGGAAACATGTAAACAGCAGAGCTAAATCACAAACACATGGCTAAATAAATATATAAGAAATTAGTGTTTTTATATAAATATATATATTAGTGCTGTCAAATCGATTAATCACCCATTAGTATATACAGTATATGTGTGTGTGTCTATATGTACACATATATAATATTAAAACATATATTATATACACATATATAATATACACACACATTATATAAACACAAACTTTTATGTTAGATACGATTAATCAATTTGACAGTGTATATATATATATAGAGAGAGAGAGAGAGAGAGATGAAGAGCAGTGTAAATCTAAAAGTTAAAGGTTATCACGAACATCATCATATATCAACAAAGTATTTACACAAGAGTGTAAATCTATATACATCATCAACCAGTGGATCTCTGAGCTGAGTGAGCGAGTGGGGGCGGGGCTCATTTGCATATTCATAGAACTGCGCATACTAAATGAGGCAAGGGTGTCGAGTTACATTCAAGATATTTTAAGGCATAAAGACTAAGGAAAAAACACTTAAATATGTAATTTTGGTGATCAAAGATGAGTTAAGGGATACAATTATTGACTACAATAATATATAAATAATACTAAAATTGCACTTTAAATATATTATAATAAATAATTAAGTGTCTGTCTATTTTTTAGCAGGTTTCTGTAAATCTCATTTGCCATCATTGAACTGTATTATTTACTACCCTGCCAGTCAAAATGCCATACTATAAAAGTAAAATAATATACTTGTGTGTGTCGCACCTTCAGAAGGACAGTCCCACTGATGGATGAGTAAACGGTGAAGTCTTTCAGCGCACCGCGGTAAACCAACGTCTCTCCATCTGGAAGTGTGTGGAATATACTATTAAACATCATTTTGACAATATTACTCCAACTGTGCATGAGTTTCCCACATACCGAGATTTAAGTCCCCGCTGGTGTCAGGCAGAAGTTCAGTTTTACGGTGGAAGTTGGGAAGCGTGGTCACGTCTGCTTGCTGGAACAGCCTGGATCTCACGCCTGGACTGCAGACGTCCTCCGATTCAGTGACGGATACTATGTGCACAAATACAAACACGTTAAAAAGATGTAAGATCATAAAGCATATTTGGGCGGGGAAAAATGACCAGATAATGTAAGATGTGTGTGGCTGGGATCCAGTAATGCAACAAGTGAACGAGTCATTGAATCATTCACTCAAACCGTTTTTTTTTTGTTGTTTTTTTTTTATGTTGTTTTTTTTTCAAATAAACTATTTTAAACGGACAGCAGAAATTAACATTTTGTCGGAAACCCTTTGGTAAATCCAATTTTATTTTGTTCTGTTCAGAATTGTGGGAGAATCGTAATCTCCATTTTAAACAAATTTATTCTCAATTTATCCAGAATCGTGCAGCTCTGCTGTGTACACACACACACACACACACACACACACGAAAGAGACCTAAAATCTATTTTTGTCATGATGAATAAGCAGAAAAACCCAACAAATTAGAGATGGACGATTCTGGATAAATTGAATCATGATTTTTGTGTATAAAACTAAGACCACGAATCTCCCATGATTCTGAACAGATAAATAAACAAAACAACATGCAATCCTAAAGGGTTCTGACTTAATGTTAATTGCTGCAGTCTATTTAAAAATGTATATTTGACTTTTAAAAATCGGTTTGAGTGAATGATTCAACGACTCACTCAAAGACTTCACTTGTTTCATTACTGGATGAATCAGTGTTTTTAAACAAATCTCCTGAATGAATGATTCAATGACTCACTTATAAAGACTTCACTTGTTTCATTACTGGATGAATCAGTGTTTTTAAACAAATCTCCTGAATGAATGATTCAATGACTCACTCATAAAGACTTCACTTGTTTCATTACTGGATGAATCAGCGTTTTTAAACGAATCACTTAAATTAATGATTCAATGACTCACTCATAAAGACTACACTTGTTTCATTACTGGATGAATCAGCGTTTTCAAAACAAATCACTTGAATGAATGATTCAATGACTCACTCATAAAGACTTCACTTTCTACATTACTGGATGAATCAGTGTTTTTAAACGAATCTCCTGAATGAATGATTCAATGACAAACACATTTTTTAACAGTCTCTTGTCTCCACCTACTGGTGTAACGATACAATCTTTACTTGAAGGAAGCGTCAAGTTACTTTCAAAAGGTGATTTAACTTCGATTGCAATCTTTTAACAATGAATTGTGCCGCTCTAAAACAGATCTAGTTTCACTAAGAGACCATATAAACTCTAAACTGTGAGATTTATTACCCACCATTCTCCAGCACAGTCTCCGGTCCCTCCACAGCTCGGCTGATCTCCGTGTCATTAAGCCGCTTCATGGGATCCTGGGAAAAGTTAGCGAAGGAAGTGCCGCCCAACTCCTGAGTGATCTCTAGGATAGGACTATGAACACAAAGCATGAACAAACCAAAGTCTGAGTGAGATTCTAATCAAGATGTGTCATAATTAGCCATTAAAAATACTGTAACATGAAATCAAATGTAACCGTGTGGCGCACTAGCAACACCAAGCTCATGGGTTTGATTTGCAGAATGCATGAACTGATAAAAATGTGCGCCTTCAATCAAATGCAAGTCATTTTGGATAAAAGCATAAATGTAAAAAAATGTAATATAATGCAAGACATGTATTTACAAGGGCTGGGCAGCATGTTAATATATATTGTGTTAATATATATAGAAATTTTGCCATATGGTTTATATCACAGCATGAAAATATTATCCGCATTTGATTATTCAAATTACATATGATCATTCAATTTCTGTATCTCGTTATCATGAAATAAAATTTCTCATATTGTGAAATAAGATTTTGGCCATATGTTCCACCCCTAGTATTTACTTCATAAAAAAAATGTCCCTTGTCTTATAGTGTTTATAAATGTTATTATCTTATAGTGGATTTCTTAACTTCACTTCTGAAATGAAAAATATGTAAAAAAAAAAAAAAAAAAAAAAAAAAAAAAATTATTGGAGTACATTTGACAAGAAAATACTATTCTGGTCTTTCTAGTGTTATTTGAAGTTTCTTTGTAATTATTTGTGAAAACTGTCTGGAAATGTTCAGATTTGTCTTAAAAATGTCTTGAACTGAAAAACAAAATTTGGTGTAGAAACAGTTTTATCAGAGTAAACGAACACGCTGAACACGTGTCATATTTGAGTAGCCAGGGTTTGACAAAAACTGTAAAATTAAATACTTTTTTGGTTTAATCTCACTTATCAAACAAGATCTTAAAAAAAAAAGTAAATAGATAAAAATGTAACTAATAAAACAAAATGGTACAAATAATAAAGTGCAGCACATGCAATGACTGTGGAAACTTTAACCATTGAAAGGATGCTATGACAAAGATATCGCTTTCCTTATTCAAACTGATTTATTTCCATGAATATATGATTGACCTGAAGAATGAAAGCTGTATCATATACTTGGAAATTAATATGAGCAATATTACGCTCATAACCATGTGAAATGCCTCTATATCTGTATCAGACGTGCGGCAGCGTTAATTCTGTGAGAAAAGATCGTTTCATCAATAAAAATTAAACACTCATTTTACATATATTGTCTTTCAATAATTCAAGCGCTTTTCAAGTATCTTTTCTTAAATATGGCTTTTCTCAAGGGTTTCCAGGATTTAAATTTCAAAAAGTCAAATTCAAGCACTTTAAACACCTTGTACGAACCGTGCAGACAGCAACAAAGGCCTCGTTTTACACTGTCAGTGAAATGTGACCCAATTCCCATTTTCTGCTCATATGTGACAGAGATCGCATGTGTTTAGTGTAGGGCTGGTCCAATCTCTATATGTCTGTCTGTCCGTTTGCATTTTGATTATTTCGAGAACCGTTCATCCAAACGACTTCACAGGGAGTGCAGTGTCGTATTTGGTGTAATATAGATAGACAGGCGAGACGCGACACGTTCAGAATTAATACACTTTTAATAAACTACAGAACAGCGCGAGCGCCTCACGCGAGCAGAGCTTACATGCTCCGAGAACGGACACTGCATAGTGATATAAAACACACACACACAGGTCTGTTAACTTAAGCAATATTTTTAATAAGGTATAGCCTTATAATATTCTCACTGAAAAGTAGGGTAGATTTAAATAAATAAAAAACGAAATTTAAATATAGACAAACGAAAAATAAATGAACGAACTGTAAAAGCCTAAATAAAGAACACGGTAGCAATAACAATAACAATTTCAATAACAACATCACAAATTTCTATTAATATTTCGCAGTAGATTAATTTAGATTGATAATAACGGGTAAAAAGGATAATACATTTTGTTTCTATTGTAGTTTCCACAATGTCAAAGCAACGCAGCTTAACCCAAAAGACAAGATCATGCACTTCTGCCCACACACACTCCGCTGTTCTGCGCTCTAGCCGGAGAATACTCCCGTTGCAGGAACACTTTTAGTAGTCCAAGAAGAAGCAAATATATTTATTAAGTAGCTATAACGAAGTTATATGTTAAGTATTATATTTCACCAGATTTTATAGTGTAAAACATATTCAAGCGCGACTGAGAACCGTTTCGAGTGTGATGCAGGAGTGCAAAAAAAAAAAAAAACAAAAAAAAAAAACGAATATTCGAATGTCACATTTTCAAATCGAACACCAACCCACCGAACGAATATTCGAATATCCGGGTCCAGCCCTAGTTCTATGACCGTGTAAACGGGAAAAAAACGCATGCATTCGGATATTTCGAGATCGGTTTCAGGCCTCATTCATTTGTGGAAATAAATCAGATATAAATCAGATATGTGCCAATGCGACTGTCATGTAATTGGGCAGATCGGAGTTTCTGAGGCATTAGGCAAAGTATGTGCGGTTTAATGACGAGAGCAACCCCGACACGCATCGGCAAAGGCACGGATGGAAACGTTGTGTCGTCGTAGGAGAGGTGTGTGGACACACGTTGACACAACATATCAAAGGTTGGCTTGCTCATCCTAAAATTTCAGACGCACTGCTCTTCGTTAAAGCTCCCGCCAGTCCTGAGGTCTCTCGCACACAATAACTAAAGCACATGCGCAGGCTCAATGATGGCACTCTTCGTCCTCCTCCGCCTCAACATCAGGGTGATGTTTGGCGAACTTCGCATATATCGCAGAGCTACCACCAAGCATCTTTCACCTTCGTCCATCTGTGCAGGAATCCCCTTTAAGCATGCGCGATGTTTCAGATAGTATGTCAAATGTAAATACATTAATCAGATATGGGCAGGGCTTGATTAACTTTTTTGCTCACCAACCACTGTGGCTAGTAGTTTTTCAAAGTTACTAGCCACTCCGCATTTTCACTGGCCACAATTTTGACATAGATACCATAGGGAAAAACTGCCATATAGATATTTTTAATATCTCATTATTTGGCAGCCGGTATATTAGGCTGCTGTTGCTTTAAGACCTGACGCACGGACCCATTATAGTGTTTTAAATAGCCAATATACTTTATGTGCTGCACTTTGGGTGTGAGTTATGAGCATACAATTATGCTCAATATGCGCAATCCCTCACCCTGTAATCAACAATATTCATCCGGAGCAAGTTAAACGAGTGAGTAAAGGGATGCGGGTGTGTGTGTCCGCCATAGACTGTAAAGGGTGTCAACTCGCTGTCAGACAGATTAAAGAGGGAGAACGCGTTACTGGTGCGTCCTGAGGAAGAGCTTCAGATAGTTCAGTATCGATGTGTATCGAAAAATCTATATTTTTGACAACACTAGATTGCACTTAGTTTATCGTTTCAGATGCCTTTTTAAAAGACTACAACTGAAAAATGTATATTAGGCCTATATAAAATTCAGCCCGTCAAAGTTGCTAGTAGGAGTGACTGCGTTACACGCCACTGCTGAAATACACACGCATATGGCGGGTTGGCGGGTGTTAATGTCAAGCCCTGGATATGGGTCACAAAGAACGTGTAAACGGACAGTCAAGAAAATCGGATATAGGCAACTAATCAGAATTGGGCATCAAGATCAGGGCCCGTATTCATAAAGACTCTCAGAAAACTCTTAATTTAGCTTAAAAACTTTTATGTAGGACTCTTAGCTTAAAGGGATACTCCACCCAAAACTGAAAGTTCTGTCATCATTTACTCACCCTCAAGTTGTTGCAAACCTGTATGAGTTTTCTTCTGCTGAACACAAAGGAAGATATTTTGAAGAACGATTGGACTTCCATTGACTTCCATAGTAGAAAAAAAAATACTATAGAAGTCAATGGTGCCAAAGTGCCAATCGTTCTTCAAAATATCTTGCTTTGTGTTCAGCAGAAGAAAAACTCATACAGGTTTGCAACAACTTGAGGGTGAGTAAATGATGACAGAATTTTTCGGGATCGATCTGAGAGCAACTCTGAGTAAGGAAAAGACAAAAACGTTCATCTTAGTGAGGAGGCGGGGCTGACCCTGCTGCTATGTGTGACACAATCTTTTGAAGACTGTGATTGGTTGGTTGTCCAAGAAGTAATAAAAAAAAAATAAAAAAAAAGTGATTTTAAGTATAGGGTCTATTCTAAGCCTTCACTTTGAAATTACATGCGTAATTTTTCCTATATGACCGTTCTCACACATTATATATGTGTATATAAATCCTTTTTTTTTTTTATTTACCATGCTGTTAATTTCCTATAAGGTATTTGATTGGCTTAGAATGATAGAAATTGTTCCACTCTTTCCAATTACACTGATTGCTGGCATGTCTATTTAAGTGGTGGTTTGAATGTTGGTTTGAATGTAACAAACATGGAATCAAAACCAAGACGAGAAAGCCGGACTGGACAGAGGAACAGTGTTTACTGTGAGCCCAGTTAGTGGATGAACACAAGGCCATCCTTAAAGGAAAACTCGGGCCGGGTGTCGATCTATAGCGTCTTATTAACTCACTGTCATCCATTGTGCGCAACATTACTTCTCCCTCTTCGTCTTTCTGCCATCTCTCCTCTGCTAAAGAAACTCTTAAGCCTCTTAAAAGTCCTCGTCCGTACTCCTAACAACTTTGACCTTAAAGGTGCATTGCGCAACATTTCATGTTAAAAATACCCGTTTTTCTAACCCATACATGCTTAAACAATTGCCTGATGGGCTGAATGAGCCCTTCTCTGATCACTGCGCTTGCCTCTATAATCCTGTACAGTCAAATAAATAAGAGGCATTCGGGCCGGCGTTTGAGACTGGGCGTGACGTCATGCGCGTTCACGCTCACCTGGCTATGTCTGGCAGGTTTGTGTATTCGCCGCCATTCTCCGTATCAGCGAAGACAACTCGAGCGACAAAACTTTAGTCAACTTTTGACAAAAGTAGAAGATGGATTCAAAGAGACCAGCTTGTAGTTCATTCCAAACCCCAACGCAAACTCCACGTAAGACAAAGAAAAGAAAACGTTTGTCTAGTGCCACCTAAAGGGCCAAATTGGAGTCAGACAGGCGTCGGAATAAGACGAGAGTCAACATCGGAAAGGCTTTCAACAAATGGAGGGATCTCCGGTCTGCTCTAGGGCTCAAACGGGATCCTCAGTTGGCTTTTTTCTTGATAAAACGGTTCATGAACATGTTTCCATAATAATACAATCATAAGTGGATACAGTAAACACATAAAACAGTTCAACATGGAGATAGATGGAAACAAAAACCAAAGTTTTCTACTTCCCCCGTTTTCCCCCTCACACATAAGTGTGTAATTTACTCAAATGCCTTTCCTTTCATATATTTAAAATGACTTGCAGATTTATAACTTTATTACCTCTGAAGACATTATGACTAAACAAAAGATTTGTGCGGCTGATGCTCCTTTGGTTATGAACAGCTCGTGCAAGCGTGCGTGTGTGTGTGTGTGTGTGTGTGTGTGTGTGGTCCATGAGCGTGCACACCTCTGGTTGCAGTTTCGCTTGTCGCCAGAGGGGGCATAGTTCTGCAAAAACTCAGAGACTAGCGCAATGCACCTTTAAGACCTCTTTTAAGGGTTACTGAATTACTTTTTTCTTTACTAGGATTTTTTCTTTAATTTTAAGAGTAAACGCCCACATTTCTAAGAATTTTCTTAGAACTTTGTCACTAGGAGCGACTCTTTGCATTAAGATTCTTTATGAATTCGGGCCCTGGAGTGTAAACGAGGCCTATGTTGCTGTCTGGGGAGCTCAATAATAATAAAAAAAGTCAGATTCAAGCACTTTAAGCACCTTGTACAAACCCTGGAGTACCTGAGCTTTTTCTCCTCAGGGCTCATGTTAGAGCTCGGCGCTTTAGTGGATTCTGGATTCTCCGGGAGCTTCTGCCTCTCGACTCCACCGAATGGAGTTGAAGCGAGATGAGTGGCACGAGCGAATTCACACGTGTCGTCTGGACTCCGGCACAGAGTCTTATTCCAGTGGCCGTTGACGATGGCTTCCTCACAGCGAGAGATGGACGAGTCCTGCTAATGAACGCACAGTGATTACGGACACTGACAGGAACACTTTAATGACCAACACTGAGAAGAAACTGAAAGGAGTAGTTCACTTTCACATGAACATTAGCCCATGATTTACTCTCCCTCAAGGCATCCTAGGTGTGTATGACTTTCTTCTTTCAGACGAATACAATCAGAGTTACAAAAAAATGTCCTGGCTCTTCCAAGCTTTATAATGGCAGTGAATGCAACCAACAGATCGAAGCTCAAAAACGTGCATCCATCCGTCATAAACATTTATGCATTTGGCAGACGCTTTTATCCAAAGCACCTTAAATTGCATTTCAAGCTACACATTTTACATTCTTATCAGTTCTTGCTTTCCCTGGGAATCCAACCATGACGTGGCGTTTGCTAGCGCCAGCGCTCGACTGTTTGAGCTATAGGAAAGCCGAACTTCATGCGGCTCCAGCGGGTTAATGAAGGACTTCTGAAGCAAAACGATGATCAAACATTTCTTAACCCTCTGATTATCTTCAGGGTCTTTTTAACCCGCAAATGACTTTTACTCAAAAAAAAAAAAAAAAAAAAAAAAAAAATGTTGTCTTTGTCCAAATGGTATGAAACTTTCTACGGCTCTAAACACTTTCTAGATCGACAAAAAAAAAAAAAAATTGGAATGATATCTGTTTTTATGTTAGCGTGAAAAACACTAGTTGTCTTCGGGGTCCCTGGAGACACACTTCCAACAATGCAAAAAACATCCACAATGCGCGCACACACAGACACACACACACACACACACAGGAATACATTTGTAAGGCTATAATATGCATACTGCCTGCAGTGCACGGACGCATAAACACCTGCAGTGCACTGTAAATGAGACTGTATGAGATGAGAGCACCAATTATTGTACCTACCGTATTTTCCGCACTATAAGGCGCACCGGATTATAAGGCGCACCTTCAATGAATGACCTATTTTAGAACATTTTTCATATATAGGGCGCACCGGATTATAAGGCGCATAAGATACTGCAGTCAAACGTTTGACTGGGTTTGCATCCACTAGATGTGCTAAAGGGAATGTCAACAAAACAGTCAGATAAATTTAAACTTTATTACGCGTTCTGACAACTCCGTTCACTCCCAAGGTAACGTTGTTCAAACGTTAAAGGAGAACTCCGGTCAATTTTAACAGAGCTAATTTTTTTGTAAATTTGGAGTGCTGTCAGTACAGATAACAACGACAAAAACCGGTGTTGCCCACACCGTGTTATCCTCTTTTTAAAATTTGACTTAAACGGGGCAAGTTTTAAACCTGCTTTTAGCCTCTTAACAACCTTAATGTGTCATTACAAGTGCACAGCCATGTGAGTGAACACGGTGAATCTGACTGCAGTAAATGTGAAAGATATGAATAAAAATGACGTTTATTCAGCCAGCTCACATACCCGTGACGTTTATTCAGCCAGCTCACATACCCGTGACGTTTATTCAGCCAGCTCACATACCCGTGAGCTATTTTCTTCCTGTTTTCGGTCGAAGTCCACAGCAACAGTGGAGACTCGGACTGTCAGCTGTCAGCCGATGACGGTGCTGTGTGGTGTTCTGAGAATATCAGCTCAAATATCAGCCAACTCGACAATCAACTACTGCGGACTTCGACCGAAAACAGGAAGTAAATACGGGTATGTGAGCTGGCTGAATAAAGAGATTATTCCTGCCTTCGTGAAAGCGCGGATCACAGTTGAGACTGATATATCAGCCCAGGCATCCACGATCCATTGGCAGATAATGGCGTAAGTCGCCCGGCACTGTCTCCCCGTCTTGGTGAACGTGTGTTCACCATCCCTACATAAGGCGCTCCGGATTATAAGGCGCACTGTCGTTTTTTGAGAAAATTAAAGGCTTTTAAGTGCGCCTTATAGTGCGGAAAATACGGTAGTTGTTCGATTTTTTCCCCATTCACTGTTTTTTTTAAAACTAAATTATTTTTTTTACTGCTCTATTTGACCTTTTGTTATTGCTGTTCAGTTCATTGCATTTTGATGTTTTTACGCAATATTTTTACGCAATATGTAATATAACTGTTCATTTATGTTCTGTTACAGTTATTAACTTAAATGTCGATTAAAATTGTAGAATTATATTAAAAACAGATGCTTGAAATAAATGATAAAATCTAAAGACTCCAACATTTCTCTTTATAACATCTGTTCAGGTTTGATTCTAATCATAATGTAACATCATTGAACAACTTTTGTCAGTACAAAAAAAATGTTAAACTTTGACAAAGTTTTTTTTGTTTTGTTATAATTGTGATTTTATAATATTTAGATATGAATCCAACTGGAAAAACTTGTGAAAAGATATATTTTGATTTGTCAAATAGCAAATAGCATTTAGTGGAGGTATATATCCATCTAGTGGTAAAAGTGATTTTTTTTTTATATTAAAACTACATTTTCCAAAAAATGGCCAAAAAACTTACAGTAAACCATGTAAAATTATCCATGTAATCTCCATGAATGAAAGTTAGAAATCTGGGTCTTTTATAAAGTGAATTTTACATACAATGCTGATTTTTTGTAAAAAGCCTATTTAAATAAATATCTATTCATTTATAGAAATTTAAAAGATATCACAAATCCCCCCAAAAATGCACAAATTTTGAGTAAAAACATTAATAAACAGAGTAAAATTACATTTGTAAAAAAAACAAAAAAAAACACTTTTATTCTGTTACGAAATTAAATGTTATTGTCTGGGGTCCCTGGAGACCCTGGAAAGATAACTAGTGTAGACACAAATGAAGATAAGTAAATGCATCTTGATTTTACCCTCTGATTAAGTAGTAAAATGACATAATTTTTATTTATTTCCCCAGAAAACAAGACTTAATATCTTAAGTGATTTTTTGCTTAAAACAAGCAAAATGATCTGCCAATGGGGTCAGAAAAATAAGCTCGTTTCCGTTTGAATTCATATTATTTTTCTGACCCCATTGGCAGATAATTTTGCTTTTTTTTTAAGCATCAACTAAATTTGTATTTATTTCACCCGGAAAACAGGCCTTAATATCTTATGTCATTTTACTCATCTAGTAAATGGATCTTGATTTAAGAACTTTTTGATATTTGGACTGGAAACAAGACAAAAATACTAAGTAAGAAAAGTTTTTTTCACAGTGCAGCGCAACTTATGTGAGTAATGCGATATTTACGCTACGCCATGGCGCACTATACGCCACTTCTGACATCATAAGTTGCGCAAGTTGTTTAAATATGAATATGTTTCTTACATAAACTCATCGTTTTGCTTCAGAAGGCCTTTATTAACTCGCTGGAGCCATGTGAAGTTCGTTCATGACGGATGGATGCACTTTTATGAGCTTCGATCTGTTGGTTGCAATCCACTGCCATTATAAAGCTTGGAAGAGCCAGGATATTTTTTAATATAACTCTGATTGTGTTCGTCTGGAAGAAGGTGGTCATACACACCTGGGATGGCTTGAGGGAGAGTAAATCATGGGCTAATGAACGCTGATCTCACTCTGTCAGCGGAGAGCTCTGCTTTTGACTTCGGCCCTTTCAGACTCGAGGTCGGCAGCTTCAGAGATACACGGTTTGCCGAAGATGATCTGAAATTGCAAAGAAAACATGGTCAGTATTGATTAAATGAAAGAGTGGACTGAGAGGGGTCAAACAATAGAACAAACACAAAAAACTAAAAGGGAAAGACAAAGAACAAACAAAAGAGAGCGAGCTACAAAAGAGAAAGAACAAAAAATGAAAGAAAGAACAATATAAAGGAAGAATGATAGAAAAGTAAAAAAGATCAAAAGAAAGAAAAAACAATAAAAGAAAGAACAGAAAGGAAGACCGATAAAAAAGAATGATAGAATGAAAGAAAAAGGAAAGAAAGAACATTAAATAGAACAAAAAAGAAAAATACAAAAGATAGAATAATAGAATGGAAGAACAATATAACAGAACAATAAAAAAGAGAGAGCGATACAAGAAATATAAACCATAAAATGATAAGAAAGAACGATAGAAGGGAAGAAAAAATAAATAGAAAGAAAGAAAGAAAGAACAGCTAGTTTCCTCACGGTTTGTTTGTCTGTCTGTTCTCATCAGAAGCACTGAAGGGTTTTGCTGTGGCCGTTTTCTGCTGTCGAGAGTCACTTCCACCTGAACACACACACACACACACACACACACGTGTTTAGCACTGGAACTTTACCTGAACACACACACGCACACACACACACACACGTTTAGCACTGGCACTTCAACTGAACACAAACAATCATGTTTCAGCACCGGAACTTCATCTAAACACACACACACACGCACACACGTTAAGCACCGGAACTTCATCTGAACACACACACACACACACACATTAAGCACCGGAACTTCATCTGAACACACACACACAAACAATCATGTTTCAGCACTGGAACTTTACCTGACCACACACGTTTTTAGCATTGGAACTTTACCTGAACACACACACACACACGTTAAGCACCGGAACTTCATCTGAACACACACACACACACACAAACAATCATGTTTCAGCACTGGAGCTTTACCTGAACACACACACACACGTTTAGCACTGGAACTTTACCTGAAGACAGACAGACAGACACACACACACACACTTACTCAGATTCATGTCCTCCTCTCGGCTCACTGAACTCTTCCTGCATCACACAACAGAAAACCGTCAGCAACAGATCAGAGAAACATTTAAATGCAAATCCCTCAACTCAACCCAAGACAACCCCAGCCTAAAGTGAGCAACACCAGGATTTTTTCCATAGGAGAAAAAAAAAAAAAAAGTCTTTCTTAAAGCATTATAAGAACGGACCTCTGAACCACATGCCCTTCCTCCTGATCGCTGTAAATTACGAACGGAGCTCGTTTCACAGCAGGGGCGGCAGGTTCACACGCGCCCGCAGAAGAATCGGCCTCCTCGTCCACGATCTAGACCAACAATTAAAATCATACCATTAAAACAGGACCCAGACATATGCTGGATGTGTCTGAAAGCTCATTTTAAAAATACAAAACACGTTTAAAGGGATAGTTCACCCAAAAATCACAATTAGCAGTGGCAGTGAATGGGTGTCTGTCTTTGAAGTCCATCAAAGTATACGGCCGTCTGCCGGAAGCTAGTTATTTTAGTCGATTAATTTTTAAATGTGGATATTTTTCTTACACGAACGCATGGCTTCGCTTGAAAAGGCGTTCATTAACCCCCGGAGCCTGTGGAGCACTTTTATGATGGACAGATGCACTTTTATGATGGACAGATGCACTTTTATGATGGACAGATGCACTTTTATCATGGACAGATGCACTTTTATGATGGACAGATGCACTTTTATGATGGACAGATGCACTTTTATGATGGACAGATGCACTTTTATGATGGATAGATGCACTTTTATGATGGACAGATGCACTTTTATGATGGACGGATGCACTTTTATGATGGATAGATGCACTTTTATGATGGACAGATGCACTTTTATGATGGACAGATGCACTTTTATGATGGACAGATGCACTTTTATGATGGATAGATGCACTTTTATGATGGACAGATGCACTTTTATGATGGACAGATGCACTTTTATGATGGATAGATGCACTTTTATGATGGACAGATGCACTTTTATCATGGACAGATGCACTTTTATGATGGACAGATGCACTTTTATGATGGACAGATGCACTTTTATGATGGACAGATGCACTTTTATGATGGACAGATGCACTTTTATGATGGACAGATGCACTTTTATCATGGACAGATGCACTTTTATGATGGACAGATGCACTTTTATGATGGACAGATGCACTTTTATGATGGACAGATGCACTTTTATGATGGATAGATGCACTTTTATGATGGACAGATGCACTTTTATGATGGACGGATGCACTTTTATGATGGATAGATGCACTTTTATGATGGACAGATGCACTTTTATGATGGACAGATGCACTTTTATGATGGACAGATGCACTTTTATCATGGACAGATGCACTTTTATGATGGACAGATGCACTTTTATGATGGACAGATGCACTTTTATGATGGACAGATGCACTTTTATGATGGATAGATGCACTTTTATGATGGACGGATGCACTTTTATGATGGATAGATGCACTTTTATGATGGACAGATGCACTTTTATGATGGACAGATGCACTTTTATCATGGACAGATGCACTTTTATGATGGACAGATGCACTTTTATGATGGACAGATGCACTTTTATCATGGACAGATGCACTTTTATGATGGACAGATGCACTTTTATCATGGACAGATGCACTTTTATGATGGACAGATGCACTTTTATGATGGACAGATGCACTTTTATCATGGACAGATGCACTTTTATGATGGACAGATGCACTTTTATGATGGACAGATGCACTTTTATGATGGATAGATGCACTTTTATGATGGATAGATGCACTTTTATGATGGACGGATGCACTTTTATGATGGATAGATGCACTTTTATGATGGACAGATGCACTTTTATGATGGACAGATGCACTTTTATGATGGACAGATGCACTTTTATGATGGACAGATGCACTTTTATGATGGACAGATGCACTTTTATGATGGACAGATGCACTTTTATGATGGACAGATGCACTTTTATGATGGACAGATGCACTTTTATGATGGACAGATGCACTTTTATCATGGATAGATGCACTTTTATGATGGACAGATGCACTTTTATGATGGACAGATGCACTTTTATGATGGACAGATGCACTTTTATCATGGACGGATGCACTTTTATGATGGACGGATGCACTTTTATGATGGACAGATGCACTTTTATCATGGATAGATGCACTTTTATGATGGACAGATGCACTTTTATGATGGACAGATGCACTTTTATGATGGACAGATGCACTTTTATCATGGATAGATGCACTTTTATGATGGACGGATGCACTTTAATGATGGACAGATGCACTTTTATCATGGATTGATGCACTTTTATCATGAATAGATGCGCTTTTATCATGGATAGATGCACTTTAATGATGGACAGATGCACTTTTATCATGGACAGATGCACTTTTATCATGGACAGATGCACTTTTATCATGGACAGATGCACTTTTATCATGGACAGATGCACTTTTATCATGGACAGATGCACTTTTATCATGGACAGATGCACTTTTATGATGGACAGATGCACTTTTCAGGGCTCTACAGTGCGACCATTTTGCTCGCATATGCCCCTAAAAATCGATACGTGCGAACCGGAAAAATGATTTACGAGCACAATGTGCGAGCAACTACAACCTACCATAATCGAAAACGAGACGATAACTAAATAAAAACTAGTTTTGAATGACAAAAACTATGATGAAAATCTATTGACATTTTCGTCAACGAATAAAAACTAGACAAAAATGTTAGATAGTGACGATTTGGGAAGCGATCCAGTCAGAACTGATGTCCTGCGTGCGTTTGTGGTAGATCCGCACATTTGTACTGTAACATGCTGATCTACCCGGCGGCACACGGGTTGACATGCGCTGCATCTCATAAAACGTTAAAAAATGTAAACGTGTGGGAGAATTAGTAGAGCAGATATAGATCTGAATAAGAGTGACGACGGAAAAAAAAAAGGTACGGTTTTCTGTGCGCACACACCCGACCCGAAGCGTGCAGCCATGCAGACACATATAAAGCGCGCAAGGACTGAATTAAGCTCTCTTTCGTGTCTGAATGGACAGATACACAACATTATGTTGAAATTTCCGTTTTGGAGAGTATTCAGGTAAACTATGTTGGTTATGTCTTAAACAGGTTTGAGTGTATCGGATGTGCATCAGTGCAATATTGATCCGCATGTCATTGGACAGGATCCGATGTCTTAAAGTGACCGTGGGTAATAAACCTAATGCGGTCTGCGTAATCAAGCAACAAAAGAAAAAGAGAATAGCATTCACTCCTCGTTAATAGCTTTAATAAGGATTCATTATATTTAATTCATACAAATAAATATGTCTGCTGCTTGAAAGAATCAAGAATGATGTATGCAAGTAGTTATACTTTAGGAAAAGTGTTTTATTTAATTTTAAGATATTTTTTAAGTCACAGTAGTTAAATCTGTATCTATATTGCATGTTCAAACTTTAAAATTATTCATATTAACAGGTTAATAGATGTTTTCTCCGGGAGTATATGGGTTTGGAAATTTTAGAGAAATTCTAAATTAATGCATTACAATTGAACTAAACCCATTATATTTTAGTCATCTGAATTGTTTTAGTTTTAGTCGACAAAATACAATAAGATTTTAGTCAACTAAATCTACAGTAGATACTAATACTAGTAAATACTAATACAGTAATTTAAACTAGTTTCTCCTCCATGTTGTGGAAAGATGCAGATGTCACAGGTGTGCCGATGTGCTCCTCCTCCTGAGAGCAACACGTTCCCCTTGTTCTGTTTTATAAAGTGATTGTAAAGTGTGGTTTATACTTCTGCATCAAATCGACGTTTCACACAATAGTTGAACACAAAGAGAAGGAGCACACACATAGTGTATATACCGTAATTCCTCAAATAAAAGCCGGGGCCTTTATTTACCTAAACTGCAGAAGGTAACAGGCTTTTATTTGAAGCAGGCTTTTATTAGAGGCAGGCCTTTATTTAAAAAAAATTCCGTCTGGGTTCCATGCTCCTCAAGACAATTTCGTTTTCAATAAGGTTGTTGAAAAGACCGTTACACTAGCAGCACTAAATTATATCTGTGTTACATCTATTGTCTACTACCATCTATTGGCTGTACGTTACGATGAACTTGAATGCATATTAAGGGATGTTTACACCTGGCCACTTCATGTGTTTTCTCAGATAGGAAAGCTATCCGATTTATCAAAACAATTCTACTTAAATCTGCTCACAAATGCGTTTTCGCAAAACGGATATAACGTTAAATCTTCAATTCCCAAGCTATATGCAGATTTAATGGAGTGCGCGTCACCGAAAGCAACAGATATGAGCTGCATTTGATTGATCAGCTAATTTATAAATCAAAAAAACGCAATAAGAGAGAGCGGCAACAACCCTGGTAAGTTTCTTTACTTTTAATGATGAGGAGAATTGTCTGCGACTTACTTTCACTTTAATTTGCAATAGTTTGCACGTTGGCTTTATGAATAGATGCTCAGCTGCCGTGATGCGTGTTGCAGTAGCGTTGTCACATCTTGCTATAACATTACATAGCCTATAACACGCTCTCTCACTTTTATTTTTTAGCGTTTTTGGGAGGAGTAAAATTTAGATACGTGGTTTCAACAATCAGATGCATTTGATTTACACTTGTGCAGTTTCGTCTGGAATCTCGTCTCAGATCTCCTCCTGAAGAAGTGGTTTGAGCGATCGGATTTAAATTGTCTCGAATGCGCTTCGGATGGCATTTATACATGGTCTTTTCACGATCAGATCACAGAATACGCATGAAGTGGACAGGTGTAACATCTCTTCAATGAAAGGCATTTAGGAGATTATCCACACTAATTTTCCACCGGCCTTAATTTGAGACCGGCCTTTATTTGTCCGCGTTGATCACGCACCCGGCCACTATCAGAGGCCCGGCGTTTATTTGAATACCGGTTTTTATTTGAGGAATTACGGTATATATATATATGTATATAATAAATAGTTTGTTAAACTCTGTTACTTGAAAAATTTTCACTGCGCTCCAAAATTTCTTTGTGTGCTCCTAAATTTTTTCATTTAGGAGCACATGTGCTCCTTGTGAAAAACCTTAGCGTAGAACCCTGCTTTTATCATGGATGCACTTTGATGTACTTTGATATACGGCCATTCACTGCCATTTTAAAGATTGGAAGAGCCAGGACATTTTTTAAAATAACTCAGATTGAATTCGTCTGGAAGAAGAGTGTCATATACACCTAGGATGACTTGAGGGAGAGTAAATCAAGGGCTAATTTTCATTTTTGGGTGAACTATCCCTTTAAAGGGATCCTTCACCCGAAACTTCAAGTTCTTTCATCATTTACTGTCCTTCATATTTTTGCATCAGATATTGAGTATTAGGCATGCTGTACCTGTTGCGGAGCTGTGCTGATTCTCTGCTGAATGAGCCTCTGCTTCTGCTCGATCTGAAGCTGCAGTTCCTGCTTTATCTTGTTGATGTGCGAGGCCTTTTCTGCACAGTTAAAAATGTAAAATCAAATTAAAATGCTATTTGGTCTAATCAAGGCTTATTTTAGTTAACTAAAACCACAAAAGACACGTATTCCTTGAAATAAAATAAACTGAAATGAAATATATATATATATAAAAAAATCTTAAACCTATTTGATTTCAGCTAATTGCTAAAGCAACATTTATCATTGTCATTTAGTTCGACTTAATTTAGTAATAATAAAACTGAATTTTTTTTTAATAAAACCATATAGACATTTAAAACACACACACACTAGTGTGAACAAGCATGCGTGCGTGCTCTGGGTGGGTTTTTGTGAGGAATATACTCGATAATGTCAGATTGCATATCATTAAAAAAACAATTACGATATTATCGTGGACGATCTACAGTATATCGCACACCCCTAATTGTTATATATTGTATTGACAACTAAATTAAAAACTTACCATCGTATATTCTTCAAAATTGGACGTTTTTAAATAAACACTGGGCTGTTTTAGGGCCGGACGATATGATGATATATATAACATTGATATAAGTGATCACATGGATTTAGACCTATATAGTATTTATATAAAGCGTTCACAGGCAAATTTGCTTTATGTTTTTCCCCGGCGTGGAAATCAGGCTCACATAAATGTGAGGAAACATGATTCTTGCCGCATGTAGAGTCGATATCCAAGATCACTGGATATTTGGTAAGTTGTGAGAAACACTATATTGAGTCCAACCTCTAGTTTAAACTGATAATCGTTCGTTTTACTTGTGTTTTCACAGTTTCTCCTATTGAATCCAGTCATTTATCAGCTCTTCTGACACTCAGTCCAGCTGAGGGAGTGTGTTCCCACGGGAAAGTGACAAATGCATATCCTCTATTCGACTTCAGATGCAGCGAATGGGTTTAGTTAAAAAATGTCTGATTCCACACTTGATTAAAGGCTGCCTCAAACACGCCTAACATCAGACATGCTGTATAACACACGTACCACTCAAAGCCCTGTAGTAGCGCTGCGCACGAAGCTCTTCCAAGCTGAACTCCTCGTCTCCCTGATACACCTGATCTTTGCAGTACATGATCTGCACGTGATCCTCCTGCTGGGAAACCAGTTCTTCTGGAGTCTGAACCCTCTGGGACGGGAGCGCAGTCTCCACCGGAGCGCTGTAACGTAAAGTCGCACGATTACACGAGTTCAAATAAAACAGTCACAGACCAATATATGGGATGAACTACTAGTTACAGCCCAACTAAAAAAAAAAAAAATGTTCTAAGAACATTTAGCTAACATTCCCATTAAGTTATAAAAACATTTTTTTTAGCGATGTTTTTTGAACGTTATTTTCTTGGTTATGCAAACGGTAAAGTCCCCCTGTGGTGAAAATCCAGCGTTTAATGTTGTTTATGTGTCTATGTGGTGTGTTTAATACGCTTTAAGACACACCGTGTGTAAGTTCATAAGTCGACAGCATTGCTGAGTATTTTCTGCTTAAAACTGCAGTGAACCAAAGACAGTCTCAAAAACACGGTTTGAAATTGCTGGCGTTTCTGACGTCACAAACGACCTTGTAACCAATCAGATCAATGTGTGATCGTCAACCAGTGGATCTCTGAGCTGAGTGAGTGAGTGGAGGCGGGGCTCATTTGCATATTCATAGAACCGCGCATACTAAATGAGGCAAGGGTGTCAAATTACATTCAAGACATTTTAAGGCATGAAGAATTTCTTTCGAGGAAAAAACGTTTAAATATGTAATTTTGGCGATCAAAGATGAGTTTAACCCTCTGAGGTCGGCTATCGCGCCGGCGCGATAGTCTCGCTTTTTTCTTATCAGTGCAAAAGAAACTCAAAATAGTCTGTTGATTTTGATCTTACATATTAAGTGTTGTACATCATTAGATCCTGATAAGTGTCTATTTTTTTGTGGATACTCACAATAAAAACAAAGTGTTGTGCTTTTCGCCAAATAAAGAAAAACAAACATGATGCGCGTTCTGCCTTCTCTGTCAGTTAAGTCCATTCTGAAACGCGTCCTAAGATTAACTTTAATTCCGCGAATACTTGTCATACAGGCACGACTGTTTTTCCATAATGAAGCTTGAACTCTCTTCTTTTAAATGAATTCATTTATATAAAAAATATATATATATATTCTCAGTTTATTTAATCTGTATGAAAAGAGAGAGATGTCAGTATTTTTCTTTCCAGCTCATTACACCTAATTACGCGTTAATGTGCCACGCCCACGGAGAGCGCGCGCTATTCAAACGCAAATGATCTTAGACAAGCCGTTCAAACATGCCAACGCCCACCAGCTGGATTATAAAACACATCGTGTTTAGTAAGTATCTTGTACAGCTGTGTACACAGCGTATCCTTTCACTGTGAGGAATATCTAACCCTGGAAAATGTACCAGAAGTGCTGGTAGTTTCATTTCGAGGAGCAACGGATCCAGCTGATGTAGTAAGTCATTTATTCTTAAGTGCTTTGTTCTAATCGCGATATTGAATAGTGTCTGACTGTAAACCGCAAAAAGACTGTTTAAATATGAATTGCGTGTCTGTGTGTAGGCTAAATGATGAGTGAACGGCATAGGCGCGCGCGCTTTGTTTACTACAGTTATACAGCGCGTGTCTGTGCCTTGTTCATTCACTCTCGCACCTACATTAGTAAACGTTATGTTTACATGAACACATCCAAACTATATTGCTATAGCCTACTAAGATGAGTAAAAATAGACTGAAATATGTTGAAATAAAATGTCTGTATAAGCAACAAGCTGCAAATTCACATGTATACTAATATATCATACACAATATATTACAGACTAAATAAGAATGTTTAGACAAGATTTTGTGATTAGTTTTGGATAGATTATAAAGTTTTGACTGTAAAAAAAGACTACTGTCACATTAAATAGGTACGCTTTTGTTCACCAATTTCTGCTCATAGTTAAATATACTATACTGTATGATGTTTTGTCAAAAATAAAGTAGGTATATTGAATTATCAACTAAGATGTTATTATAGTGTTTGTTCCAATATTCAAACTAATGAATCCTTACCTTTTTTTAATACGTATGATAAAATGTATACTTTTTACAAAGAAATACACTTGAAATATTGTTAAAATTGTAATTGTTGTTGTAATTGTAACCTATTTGTAATTGGTTACAATTTCTAATTGTAAAATATGTATAGGCTATAGGGGTGTAACGGTACACAAAAATCACGGTTCGGTACGTACCTCGTTTTTAAAGTCACGGTTCGGTACGTTTTCGATACAGCAAAAAGAAAGAAATGCCAGAGAAATGTCCTATTTGTTAAAATAATTTTTTTTTTAAATAACTGAGTTTTCCTACATCTTGAAACTTTCAGGTTTATAAATGGGGGTTATCTTTGAAGGATGAACAAATAATGTTTTGGTCATCACATTAAAAATAGCATTTAAATATATATTTATTTATTATTTGAGTTTTGAAGTGCTGGAAAAAGATGTGTGAAGTACTTGAAAGCATTTCACTATTCCAGCCAAACTGGTTACAGTGAGTGTTACTATATTAAATCCATGGTGAATGTTGCTGGTCTGTGGACGTAAAGTATTACTAGTTCGATCACGGCACAATGTTTCTCCTGGTTTCCACGTCAGCGCTGTTTGATCTTATAGAGATCTACGGTTAATAACGGAGAAATGTGAATGCTTCTCACTAGATCTCGCAGCGATGTCATTACTTCAGTGGCGAATTCAAATGTTTTCTTCACTGGATCTCTGCTGTGTTGTAACAGTGTCGCTTGATCGAGATCGGCTCGCGCTGCACAGATTTTGCTGGTCCGAGCTGATAAACGATCCGTGAAGCACACAATGAGTAGCGCAGTTTCGTTCCGCTTTCATTACGCTTGCCATTTGATGTTGCGCAACGTTGTGGTGGTAGCGCCAGCGCGAATTTTGTCGGCAGGAAAAATGGTCCAAGGAATCGTTCGGTTTGTATGCGTACCGAACCGGAAGCCTCGAACCGAAACGGTTCAATACGAATACATGTACCGTTACACCCCTAATAGGCTATATAGATATTTTCTTTTGTCCTTGCATTCTTTGGGATCTTGTGACACACCTGTGTGAAAGGGCTAATTAATATGCAGCTCATTATGCGGCACATTATCCGGCCTTTGTCTTCTCAGGTGTGAACACGCCTCCACGCATATTCCCTTTCCAAACAAAAGGTGTCTAATAAAATTTAAATCAGTGTATGTTTTAGTGTAAATGATTAGGCAGGATGATTTTCAGATCATTTTGAAGCAAAAATTCTAGGCAACAACACTCATTAGTCAAAAGTCTTGTGGACACATATTTAGTATGTGTTTTGTGGCCTTATTTCAGACACTTTAAGTTTTAGTTTTTTCAATAACCATGCATAAGCAATATTCTCTCAAAAATACAAACATGGACATAATTGTTGCTCAGATATTACGGTAGCCCAGTTTGTGCTATATTGAGTGAATTTACACCTTTGCCATTAACATGTTTATAAATAACTGAAAAAAGCACAAATGTCAGAGTATGTCAGAACACCTCAAGGACCCCAAAAACCCTTAGACCTCAGAGGGTTAAAGGGATAGATTTGTTGACTACAGGGGGACTTTAAAGGAACATTCCATTTAACATTTTGCAAAATGATACGTTTGAATTAGAGGTCGACCGATCGATTGGTTTTGCCGATTAATCGCACCGATAACTGGAAGAGGCAAAATAAAAACTATCACTAACGCCTCGTGGAGTTTGTTTTGACACGCTGCACAAAGCGTGACACTTCAGATGTGGATTTAAAACGGAGAATGAAACGGTATAATATACAGTTATTCATTTGTTGACTAGATGCTGCACTAGCAGAGAAAGAACAGCAGCATGTTTGCCGTCGAGGCTGAGAGGATGCTAACAATTAATACCTCAAAAACAAAACACACGCAAGTCCGACCCAAATGTTTAATGTCACGATTGTTAGTAGTAGTACTATCTATTTTCATTCGTTTATATTCAGCTGGTAACTTTAATGCATTTGTTATGCAGCGAAGTGGCATATATAACGCTAGTGACATGAGAAAGCAATGTGTAGTGAGATGCTGCTGACTGAAACACAGAAATAAATAGATTTCAGTTCTTTTTTTTATCATCGCTAACATATTTTGATTAGATAATCATCAAGTGTTCTAAAATAAAAGCAAATAAAGTGTGAGAGTGTACATACAATATACATACCGGTAGGTGTCTAATTTCAATTCTCTAGCCCTTTTGTATTTTTAAAGGTGGCGATTCTTTTTACATTTTACTATAAGAGTCCACTTGTAACATTAACTTTGGTTAATAAACGTAGTGTTAATTTGTTGATTTTAACATTCACTAGTACACTAGTCCTGTCTTAGTTAATGCACTACGATCAAACATTAATGATCAATCTATAAACATTGTTTAAACAATACATTAATATTTTTTATATTTAAAAATTTAGTTTTCATTCAGTATCCATTTTAAAACTGTCGGTCGATTGATCGGTTATCGGCATGGGCTAATCTAGTTATTGTTATCGGTAAAATCTACTATCGGTCCACCTCCATTTTAAATGTTATTTGAACATTCTGAAACAAGTAGTAATATTTATTTTTTTTTAAAAATAGAAGAACGTTTAACAAAAACATTAACAATCTATAAATAGGCCCTTTGACTTCTATGCAAAAAAAAAAACCAATGCTGTTGTAAATTAAAATGTTATTTGTTAATAGGGGAATATAAATTAGGAGAAATGAACAGAATTTTTGAGATATAATATAAAAAACACATGATTAAAATATTAATATAAACTCATTCTTACGTTTGGTTACGGCAGGTTAAGTTAGATTACAACGTTACAAATGTAGACTACACTACAATGAGACGTGTGTGTGTGTGTGTGTGTGTGTGTGTGTGTGTGTGTGTGTGTGTGTGTGTGTGTGTGTGTGTGTGTGTGTGTGTGTGACAACGACCCAAAACAAAACAACACACATTAAAAATCACTTACAATAAAAACTACAAATGGATTAGCACTTTGCTTACCTCCAAATGTGAGGCGAAAGTTCATCCATCTTCACGCGTTTTGATTGTTCAAACCCTAAAGCCATCTATCCTGTGCGATGTTTCCTGTGATTGAATAAATCCAGTAGCATGCAGCGAAGGTTATTTGTAATCAGAATACTAAAATTAGAATGCATATAACACGAGTAGCATGGGTTAACGTTACTATTCATGACAGCTGGCCTCTACAGCGACAGCTAACTTAACGTTCCTAGTAATCATTTTCAAATCAACAAAACATTATATTTGCGAGTCGTATACATTTAGAAGTTGTAAAAATCATGACTGTACCTCCGAAAATCATCAAATATTCCTGTTTCAGCGAAGTTTGCTTGCATAAAATACTGACAGCAGTGGTGTTTCTGTTGTGCATTCGAGGTTCAATTTCAAATGTTACCACGTGACTGTGACGTACGAACTGACGTTCCCCGCCTCGACGTCACATAAGACGTACTTGTGAATTTACCATTTATTTTCTTGCAGTATATATCCCTATATTTGATTTTATAAACTATTTATAAAAAAAATGTCATTGTATTATAAAAACGTAAAGGCAAAAGGCAACTCCTTTATCTTTTCTTGTTTCCCACGCAAGCCTGTGCATACACATGCCCTCTTCTGTTTTGCAGGGAAATCAGGAGTTAAATCCACCTACCGTACTTGGTTAAACACTGATTATGTTGATATAACGTTTTTAACGAATTCAAACGTTATTTAATTTAGTGATAACAGTATGTCACAGTCACACAGAGAATACGTTCATCCCAGCAGTTTATGTTTTAATTCTATTGAGAGAATTCATTGATAGACCGATTTTGTATTACTTCATAAATATTTAAATAAATGACGTTGCAAAAAAAAAAAACCGTTGGACAGAGCTCTGTTTCCATGGCCGTTCAGGTGAGGAGAATTAATTGTTCTTGAATAAGATCATTTAAAGAGCACTGGTTTAATAATTGTTACTGTATCATCTAGTCAAGGAAATATTGTTGTTTTTCGGTTCACACGTAGGCTATTTGCATCATGTTCTTTAAATGCAGGAGTTATTACATTTTCATATAAAAACTACCAAAGAAAACCCGTTTAACTTGGAATATAAGTAGGAATATTAATAACTAACTTTTGCCAAAAGTCATTTTATCCTTTTTTTATTTTGCAAAGGTAAAATTATATTAAATATATGAACATAAATTAATTAAACAATGGACATCACAAAATGTACAATTTTATGTAAAATTGTCAATGAAGTAGAACAATAAGAAGAGTTGAGTCTATATTTAGAGTTAAATTATCCATTTATTGTAGTGTTTAAATGGGACAAAGAATATTTCAGGCTTTCAATCACTAGACAACCTTACATCATTGTGCTTGAGAGTGACTTTTCCGGCCGCTTTGGAAGCTCAAGTCGGCGGCGTGAACGTACAGTTAAAGTTATTCTGGATCTGTTCATGTCAGTTCATGTCTGGTGTCCGCAGAAAGTTGATGAGTGGCATCAATAGTGAAGCTTGTCAGATTAATCTTAGCAACTGTGTCCACAGACAATACAGCCTCATAGATGTCTTCCAGAGTCAAGGTACTCTCATGATAACCGCCACTGTGGGCATTCTCCAAAGACAAACATTAGTCCAGTTTCAATCCACTTTTTGTGGTCAGGCCAGTGGTTCCATTAAGCTTGGCCTTCAATCCCTGAAACACGGAGGCAGTTGTGGCACTTACACGCATCCAGTAATCCTTCGGATAAATACCTGCATTAGCATTGAGGTTAAGAATAGAGGACTTGAAAGACACCTCAGAGACTAGGTTACCCAATGAAGGAACAATGAGACCCAAATCAATAAGCAAACCAGCTCTTCTGGTAGGCAAAGTTGGACATTTAGATTAACAGGCTGGTCATTTGTGGTAAAGTCATACCATAGGCCAGTATTATCATTCAAGTTCAGCTCTCTAGTTGCTGGATTCTTGAAAATGGCTGGCACAAACATTTCTGCAGCATTTAAGTACCCAAAGCTGGCCAAACTATTCACGTTAAGCGTAAATACCCATCTCAGCTTTGTTATGGCTGTAGTTGTAATTGTTTAAGTAGGCGACTACCACACTGCTGATTGCTTGCATGTCAGAGTTGAAGGTAACAGTGTAGTCTTTCTGGACATCAACATTGGCTAAAAAAGACTCAAAGAGATTGATCTTAGCAATACCCCTGTTCTGAAAGTCAATAGCAACCTCACTAGGACAAGTCATGATGTTGGCGGCATTAGAGAGGACACAGCTGACAGCTCCGACAACCGATGTGACATGGGATGCCATGATTTCCACCATCATATCGCCTAAGCGAGCCTTCCCAGAAGCAACCAGCAAACTCTTCTTGATAAATGGAGACTCAGTATCAACACTAGCATTGAATTCAAGGTGGCTTAGAGCAACAGCATCAGCATTCACTTTCATCTTCATCTGCAAAGCATCGCTATCAGTGTGGCCAGTAAAAGACAGCTTGGCGGCGCCAATGCCCATGTTCAAATGCAAGACACACTCCCAGGAATGAAGACCTCTGGAAGGTTAATGCTAGCAGATTCAAATTCCAGACCAAGATGAGGTACACTCAGGTTTGGTGTGGAGAGGGTTGTGGGAAAGTTCAGATCGCTAGTGGATTTTCCACCCAAGGGCAAGAGAAGAGTGATGGTATAGTACTGCTGGCCAAAGTGATGTTTAACAGCAGCCTCTCTGTTTAAAAAGCATGTGTTAATTTTAACTGGTAACTACGAAATTAATTGAAATACTGGTGAACATGGTGACATTTACTCACACATTTAGAAACAATCTTTCAGGAAGAGTGATCACCGGCACGGTGTGAACTCCCAAAATCTGCATATATGTAAAAAAATAAATAAATGCAAGTCATTATTTACTCACCCTGGTGTTGTTCTAATGCAGTATGTGGTTTATCTTTTTTAGACCACAAAAAAGATCATTTAAAAAGTCCTCCTCGCACACCTATCCTCCTGCACCAACCTCAAACTTTCATAAAAAAACGCAAAAGTATCACTGTGTCATGAACTGCTCCGAGACATGAAGATGAAGATCCAAATGCAGCTTTATTCAAGAATAGTCGTATAGGCAGGGTCAAGAATCAGCAGACAGGACAATGGAGAAAACACAGAGAGAAACCAAGAAACAGGCAGAGGTCAGGGCAGGCAGCAATAATCAGAGTCCAAGAACAATCCAAAGTCAAAAACAGAAACCACACACGGGAAAATGCTCAGAAACGCAGACACACAGTGCAACAAGACTTCGCGGTGAGTGAATGAATGAACATGGTATAAATAGACTGAGACTAGCAGGATGACAAGACACAGGTGAATACAATCAGTGACAATGAGGTACAGGTGAATGTGATCAGTGATGATGAGTCCAGGCAGTGAGTATGGGAAATGTAGTTTGTGAGGAAGTGATCATAGTCTATTGTGGAGCACCCGCTGGTGGCTCTCGAGGGCACTCCAGCTGGTGATCGTTACACACTGAATGGTCCGATGCATCACGTCATATATATTCCAAGTGTTCTGGGGGTTACGATAGAGCTTGGTGGAAAATAAACCATAATTTAATGTAATATTTAACGAAAATCCTTACCTTGGCTGCTTATCCTCTTTGCTCAACTGCATGCGTTCATGAGACTCTTATTAGTGACGCAGTTCACTCCGACTCGGCCAGAAAAACACACAAGTTGTGAGAGATCAAGCAACATGAAATACAATCCATGTACTTTTTTTTGTTTGTCGTAACAAAAAATTATTGCGTTCACATCTTTATTTGATTCAGTGAAGAAAGTACTTGGATACTTTTTGGAATTTATAGGTGATGTATTTCATGATGTATTTTAATTCATTTTGATTTCTCACAACTTGTAGCCAAGGTCAGAATTTTTGTTAAATAATACATTAAATTTCGTTTTGTTTTTTACCAAACCCTATCGTAAACCCCCAGAACACTTGGAATATGTGTCGTGTCACAAGGGATCATTCTGTGATGCTTTTGCATCTTTTTTAAAAAGCTTGATGCTGGTCGTTATTCACTGCCATTATATGGACAAGAGCAAGCACTTCATTTAAAAAAAATTAAATGTTCTCCTTTTGTGGTCCAAAAAATAAAGAAGGGTATATGGCATTATTAGAACAACATCAGGGTGAGTAAATTACTTAATTTGAGTCCATTTTAGGGTAAGTTTAATAAGCATTTATTTGCTGCAAAAAATTCTGTTCTTAGTATTTTTGTCTTGTTTCCAGTCCAAATATCAAACAATATAAATCAAGATGCATTTACTAAAGTAGTAAAATGACATAATATATTAAGTCTTGTTTTCTGGGGAAATAAATAAAAATTAAGCGAGTTTAAAAATTATATGCCAATGGGGTCAGAAAAATAAGCTTGTTTCTGTTTGAATCCGTATTATTTTTCTTACCCCATTGGCAGATAATTTTGATTTTTTTAAGCATCAACTCACTTAATTTTGATTACTTCCCCCGGAAAACAAGACGTAATATCTTATGTCATTTTGTCAGTCCGTCTGATAAAGGCTTTCATATCATTGCAACATAATGCTGCACATCAAACTCTTGAGTCAGTCTGAATACTAAGGCCTGTTGCCATGAGAAATCCAAGACGTGTTTTAAAGAAAAAACAATCCATAATAGCCAAAACATCCACTATTATATTCACAGGATGAAGCATAAAACAAAGGCTGAATTCTGAACGGCAAAAATTACAAATAAGCAAAGAATCGAAAATAGCCCTACTTACTTGACAAATGGTAAACAGAGCAACAGGAGAACTGGATATTAAGAAAAAACAACTTACGCGCTCTAGCCGTTCTCGCAGAGTGACTGCTTGTCCTGGCTTTCTCCTGAATTTACTTCTAATTTATATCTGCTTTAATAGCCCTTGCAATTAGCACAGCGAAAGCAAATATCCCGAGAATGGCCCAAATCGAAACTAGCTGTTATGAACAGCAATACTTAAGTGCTACAATAACAACCAGACTACAACCCTTAAGACGGCAGATATTCAAAATAGGAACGTGTCTAATTAAATTAAAGATATTTACTGAAAATAAAAATTACAAATAAGCAAAGAATCGAAAATAGCCCTACTTACTTGACAAATGGTAAACAGAGCAACAGGAGAACTGGATATTAAGAAAAAACAACTTACGCGCTCTAGCCGTTCTCGCAGAGTGACTGCTTGTCCACTCTGGTTGTGGAGGTCAACACTGTTCCTCCACCTCCACCAGTAGCTGCTCCTGGACCCCTCAGGGTGGAGCTTAGACTAGCAAATGGTCAGTGTGTCACCAAAGGCTGTGCAGAAGGTAAGTGTTTGACCCAAGTGTGTGCCTAAAGCCTTTCTAAAGCTCCAGGTTGCAGCGGTTTCTGGTTAAACACTATTCTTCCTCAGGGGACGAGGCGTACACTTCCTACTACAGTGATGCTGATTATCCTGTTACAAAAGTCCTGCGGGAGCCTGTGTATGTTGAGGTGCACGTTTTGGAGAGGACCGACCCCAACATTGTCCTGATGCTGGGACATTGCTGGGCGACATCAACCCCCAGTCCACTCAGTCTACCCCAATGGGACCTTCTGGTTGATGGGTGAGTAAGGCCAGTCTTTATCCATCTAGTGTGCTGTAAGGTGTTTCTGATTCCCTCTTTGCCTTTCAGATGCCCTTACCAGGATGATCGTTACCTGACCACATTGGTTCCAGTGGCTGGATCGTCTGGTCTTCAGTTCCCAACCCACTACAAGCGCTTTATTGTGAAGATGTTCACATTTGTTGATCCATCATCACTGGCTCCTCTGCAGGAAACCGTATGCTCCGCAGCCTTACCTCAACCCTTAATATTAGTACTTTTTATAGTGAATTCTATGGCTAAACCCTTTCCCCCTCTGTTAGATCTTCATCCACTGTAGTACAGCAGTGTGCCATCCCTCTTCTGGCTCCTGTGAGCAAAGCTGCACTAGGAAAAGTGAGTGCTTGCTGTAAACCGACTTGGGAACCGTGAGAATTTGGTATTTAAATGCTCCTCATGCTTCTACCACTTCTCTTACAGGAAGGGACACTCCCATCAAGACCATCTCTAGTGGGCAAACTGTGGTGTCTAGTGGAGAAGTTAACCTGGTCATGTGAATTAAGATTTAATAAATTGATATTGATTTTCAACGAGTCGGATCTTACATGACTGTTCTTGGTTTTATTTATTGGGCCACACTACTAAACCAAAGTTCCATTTTTGCTTTAGCAAGGTTGTTCATTCTGATTGGTGCTTGATTTGAACTAAACAAGCCAAGCTTCTGCCCAAGCCATTTCACTGAACTACTTGCCAAGCTCCAGTTGCAAACCTGGGTTCCTCAATATTTTATATAGCAGGGTGCAGACTTTTCTCCTCGCAGTTTGTTTTGCCAAGGGATAAAATATAACGGTAATTGTGACTTATTTCACAATTCTTACTTATTTTTCACAATTGTGAGTTACAGTATTTCTGGCAAATAAACCCTGCATATGAGTTGACGTTCTCTTGATTTGTGTTCACATGAAAGTGCAATAATTCTGATAAAAAAAGAAATTTCTCAAATGAGAATAATCATGATTATCAGTCTAACCATCATTGTGCAGCCCTACTTGTTGTGTGAAGGGCTTTTAAATCCCTTTATTGCATTAATATAATCCATTTCCAGATGTCTTGTGACGCTGATGAGCTCAATTGGCCCATGCGGAGCTGGAATGGAGAGCTTGAGCTGGCTGTTGTCACCGAGAGCTTCGCTCTAATGATAGATGTTTGTGTGCATCTCCAGACCACAATGAACCTAGTCAGGGAAGTGAGTCCCAGTCACAAACTCAATGCTGGCAGACAGTGGCAAAGCATTGATAATAATCAGAAATGTTTCTTGAGCAGCAAATCGGCATATTAGAATGATTTCTAAAGGATCTTGTGACACTGAAGACTCGAGGCCAGAATAGCCAAAACATCCACTATTTAGTGGTGGGAATTTCAAAACACTGCTTCATGAAGCGTTGAGGCCTTTACAAATCGTTTGTTCCGAATCAATGGTTCGGAGCGTGTATCAAACTGCCAGAGTCACGTGATTTCAGTAAACGAGGCTTCATTACGTCATAACTGTTTCGGAACACTTCGGAGCTTCAATGGTTCATCGCTGGGGGCGATGATCTCTGTCAACCCAGGAATCATGAGGATTCACTGAGAACCATTGAACAAGTGTCTGTGGGTTTTACCTGATCTCTGATCAGTTTTATACATTTGTAGACTATTTAATTAGACATAATTAAAATGAATAATGGTAGTTAATAGTCTTATTGGCCTGTTTAGCTGAGCCATTCATAGAACTAACAAAACAAACCCTGACAATTGATAAAAGAACATATATACACTTGAAAATCTTGTTAGATGATTAGATAATTACATTTGAAAGATTTTACTTCCAATAAAACATTTGCAATAGATTTGTAAAAGGGTTTTTTAATGCATGTTTGGCCCGGGTTTTTGTTGCATTTACACTGTTCTGACCCCTAGGGGTCACCATGGAGACAGGTGTCGGATTGTTTCGAAGCCTCGACAAAATACGGCACATTTGCTTCAACTTTTTCAGTGTTTCACGAAGCCTCCATCTGCCCACCACTACCACTATTATATTCACAGGATGAAGCATAAAAGTCAAGTCAAGTCAAGTCATCTTCATTTATATAGCGCTTTTAACAATGGATTGTTCCAAAGCAGCTTTACAGAGATAAACATAGAATGCACATATTGAGCTTAATTCTGAATAGTTTACTAGTACTATTTCTGCCGTTCAGAATTCAGCCTTTGTTTTAAGAACCGCTATAAAGCCAAAACAATCTCTGTTACCTTAAATTATATGTATGTTCCAAAAGGGTGGAAAAACAAGGACAATTGAAACTTAAGAACAAATGGAAACAACCAGTTGCATAAACTCCCACACTCATGCAAGTCTGGACAATCATGACTGTTAATGAAAAGGGAGGGATTATCGTTAATTAGCCAAAATCTGTAGAGTACAAAAAGACCAAAGGGCAGCATCTCAACAGTGTGACTAGCTGTTGAACAATGGCAGGAAGTTGGTGTGTTGTTCAGTCTCTGGCACTTTGTGTTTGGTTCTGTGCTTTCTGCCATGCCGTTCCAAAGTGGAGTAATCTGCCCCAAAGTCCTCAAGCTCTGATGTTCCAGCGAACTGACCAGCGGTTTCAACAGCAAGCTAGTCAACAGTTTCCTCAGTCAGTTCAACATGCTAGTCAACAGTTTCCTCAGTCAGTTCAACGTCAAGCTAATCAACAGTATCCTAAGCCAGTTCAACAGCAAGCTAGTCAGCAGTTTCCTCAGTCAGTTCAATGGCAAGCTAGTCAACAGTATCCTCCGTTAGTTCAACAACAAGCTAGTCAGCAGTTTCCTCAGTCCGTTCAACAGCAAGCAGGTCAACAGTATCCTCAGACAGTTCTACAACAAGCAAGTCAACAGTATCCTCAGTCAGTTCAATGGCAAGCTAGTCAACAGTATCCTCCGTCAGTTCAACAACAAGCTAGTCAACAGTTTCCTCAGTCAGTTCAACAGCAAGCTAGTCAACAGTATCCTCAGACAGTTCAACAACAAGCAAGTCAACAGTATCCTCCGTCAGTTCAACAGCAAGCTAGTCAACAGTTTCCTCAGCAGTTTCAGCCTAAACAGCCAGTGGCACAGGCAGAGCCCCTTGACAAATGTGCTGTAGCTGATTATGAGCAGATCCAATGTGGACCACCTGGTATCAGTGGTGCTGAGTGTGCAGCTATTAACTGCTGCTTTAACGGACAGCAGTGTTACTATGGGAAGGCCGGTAAGAGTGTCGAGTCAATGTAAAGGTGTTTCTTGTTAAACTGATCCTCATCAATAACCAGCTCTTGTACCTTGTTCCAGTCACTGTCCAGTGTATAAGAGATGGTCAGTTTGTGGTAGTGGTGGCTAGAGATGTCACGCTGCCTCGTTTGAGCCTGGATTCAGTCCGTCTCCTGGGTGGAAATGATCCAGCTTGCAGTCCTGTGGGATCCACACCTTTCTTTGCTATATACCAGTTCCCTGTCACTGCGTGCGGCACGAGCATGATAGTGAGTAGCTGCTTGTGGTTTTGTTCTGCATGGCTTAGAATGGACTGGATGCCAACAGTGTTTCTATTTGCAGGAGGACAGTGGATATGTGGTGTATGAAAACAGAATGACCTCCTCGTATGAAGTGGGTATCGGACCACTTGGTTCCATCACAAGGGACAGCCATTTTGAGTGGGTGATGTATGCTTTAGCACGTTTGTTAATCCTTGGCAAAGGCTACAAGCTCACTGTTTGTTTTCCAGGCTTCTCTTCCAGTGTAGGTACTCTGGTACTTCTGTGGAAGCTCTGGTTGTGGAGGTCAACACTGTTCCTCCACCTCCACCAGTAGCTGCTCCTGGACCCCTCAGGGTGGAGCTTAGACTAGCAAATGGTCAGTGTGTCACCAAAGGCTGTGCAGAAGGTAAGTGTTTGACCCAAGTGTGTGCCTAAAGCCTTTCTAAAGCTCCAGGTTGCAGCGGTTTCTGGTTAAACACTATTCTTCCTCAGGGGACGAGGCGTACACTTCCTACTACAGTGATGCTGATTATCCTGTTACAAAAGTCCTGCGGGAGCCTGTGTATGTTGAGGTGCACGTTTTGGAGAGGACCGACCCCAACATTGTCCTGATGCTGGGACATTGCTGGGCGACATCAACCCCCAGTCCACTCAGTCTACCCCAATGGGACCTTCTGGTTGATGGGTGAGTAAGGCCAGTCTTTATCCATCTAGTGTGCTGTAAGGTGTTTCTGATTCCCTCTTTGCCTTTCAGATGCCCTTACCAGGATGATCGTTACCTGACCACATTGGTTCCAGTGGCTGGATCGTCTGGTCTTCAGTTCCCAACCCACTACAAGCGCTTTATTGTGAAGATGTTCACATTTGTTGATCCATCATCACTGGCTCCTCTGCAGGAAACCGTATGCTCCGCAGCCTTACCTCAACCCTTAATATTAGTACTTTTTATAGTGAATTCTATGGCTAAACCCTTTCCCCCTCTGTTAGATCTTCATCCACTGTAGTACAGCAGTGTGCCATCCCTCTTCTGGCTCCTGTGAGCAAAGCTGCACTAGGAAAAGTGAGTGCTTGCTGTAAACCGACTTGGGAACCGTGAGAATTTGGTATTTAAATGCTCCTCATGCTTCTACCACTTCTCTTACAGGAAGGGACACTCCCATCAAGACCATCTCTAGTGGGCAAACTGTGGTGTCTAGTGGAGAAGTTAACCTGGTCATGTGAATTAAGATTTAATAAATTGATATTGATTTTCAACGAGTCGGATCTTACATGACTGTTCTTGGTTTTATTTATTGGGCCACACTACTAAACCAAAGTTCCATTTTTGCTTTAGCAAGGTTGTTCATTCTGATTGGTGCTTGATTTGAACTAAACAAGCCAAGCTTCTGCCCAAGCCATTTCACTGAACTACTTGCCAAGCTCCAGTTGCAAACCTGGGTTCCTCAATATTTTATATAGCAGGGTGCAGACTTACCCCAGTTCAAGGCCCCTCCTTGAACTGCCACCTTAACGTGGTGGAGGGGTTTGAGTACCCGAATGAACCTAGGAGCTATGTTGTCTGGGGCTATATGCCCCTGGTAGGGTCTCCCAAGGCAAACAGGTCCTAGGTGACGGGTCAGACTAAGAGCGGTTCAAAAAACCCCTTATGATAGAATCAGTTCTAAGGACCGTGACGTCGCCCGGTATGGCGCAGCCGGGGCCCCACCCTGGAGCCAGGCCCGGGGTTGGGGCTCGTATGCGAGCGCCTGGTGGCCGGGCCTCTCCCCACGGGGTCCGGCCGGGCTCAGCCCGAAGGAGCGACGTGGGACCGCCTTCCCGTGGGCTCACCACCTGCAGGAGGAGCCGTAAGGGGCCGGTGCAGAGAGGATCGGGCGGCAGTCAAAGGCAGGGGCCTCGGCGACCCGATCCCTGGACACGGAAACTAGCCTTAGGGACGTGGAACGTCACCTCGCTGGCGGGGAAGGAGCCTGAGATTGTGCGTGAGGTTGAGAGGTTCCGACTAGAGATAGTCGGGATCACCTCTACGCATGGCTTGGGCTCTGGAACCACACTCCTTGAGAGAGGATGGACTCTTCACCACTCTGGAGTTGCCCATGGTGAGAGGCGACGGGCTGGTGTGGGTTTGCTTATAGCCCCCCAGCTCAGCCGCCATGTGTTGGAGTTTACCCCGGTGAACGAGAGGGTGGTTTCCCTGCGCCTTCGGGTCGGGGATAGGTCTCTCACTGTCGTGTGTGCCTACGGGCCAAACGGCAGTGCAGAGTACCCGGCCTTCTTGGGGTCTCTAGGAGGAGTGCTGGAAAGTGCTCCGACTGGGGACTCCGTCGTTCTACTGGGGGACTTCAACGCTCACGTGGGCAACGACAGCGACACCTGGAGGGGCGTGATTGGGAGGAACGGCCCCCCCGACCTGAACCCGAGTGGTGTTCAGTTATTGGACTTCTGTGCTAGTTACAGTTTGTCCATAACGAACACCATGTTCAGGCATAAGGGTGTCCACCAGTGCACGTGGCACCAGGACACCCTAGGTCGTAGGTCGATGATCGACTTTGTGGTCGTTTCATCTGACCTGCGGCCGTATGTCTTGGACACTCGGGTGAAGAGAGGGGCGGAGCTGTCAACTGATCACCACCTGGTGGTGAGTTGGATCCGATGGCGGGGGAGGAGGCTGGACAGACTCGGCAGACCCAAGCGTACTGTAAGGGTATGCTGGGAACGTTTGGCCGAATCTCCTGTCAGAGAGATCTTCAACTCTCACCTCCGGCAGAGCTACGACCAGATCCCGAGGGAGGCTGGAGATATTGAGTCTGAGTGGACCATGTTCTCCACCTCCATTGTTGAAGCGGCCGCTCGGAGCTGTGGCCGTAAGGTCTCCGGTGCCTGTCGAGGCGGCAATCCCCGAACCCGGTGGTGGACACCGGAAGTAAAGGATGCCGTCAAGCTGAAGAAGGAGTCCTATCGGGCCTGGCTGGCTTGTGGGACTCCGGAGGCAGCTGACAGGTACCGGCAGGCCAAGCGGACTGCGGCCCGGGTGGTAGTGGAGGCAAAAACTCGGGCCTGGGAGGAGTTCGGTGAGGCCATGGAGAAGGACTATCGGCTGGCCACGAAGAGATTCTGGCAAACTGTCCGGCGCCTCAGGGGGGGGAAACAGTCCCCCACCAATGCTGTTTACAGTAGGGGTGGGCGGCTGTTGACCTCAACTGGGGATGTCGTCGGACGGTGGAAGGAATACTTCGAGGATCTCCTCAATCCCACCGTCACGTCTTCCATTGAGGAAGCAGAGGCTGAGGGCTCAGAGGTGGACTCGTCCATCACCCTTGCTGAGGTCACCGAGGTAGTCAAGAAACTCCTCGGTGGCAAGGCACCGGGGGTGGATGAGATCCGCCCTGAATACCTCAAGTCTCTGGATGTTGTGGGGCTGTCTTGGTTGACACGCCTCTGCAGCATCGCGTGGCAGTCGGGGACAGTGCCACTGGGATGGCAGACCGGGGTGGTGGTTCCCCTTTTTAAGAAGGGGGACCGGAGGGTGTGTTCCAACTACAGGGGGATCACACTTCTCAGCCTCCCTGGGAAAGTCTATGCCAGGGTACTGGAGAGGAGAATACGGCCGATAGTGGAACCTCGGATTCAGGAGGAACAGTGTGGTTTTCGTCCGGGCCGTGGAACACTGGACCAGCTCTATACTCTCTACAGGGTGCTGGAGGGTTCATGGGAGTTTGCCCAACCAGTCCACATGTGTTTTGTGGATTTGGAGAAGGCATTCGACTGTGTCCCCCGAGGCGGCCTGTGGAGGGTGCTCCGGGAGTATGGGGTCCGGGGTCCTTTGCTAAGGGCTGTCCGGTCCCTATATGACCGAAGCAGGAGCTTGGTTCGCATTGCCGGTAATAAGTCAGACTTCTTCCCAGTGCATGTTGGACTCCGGCAGGGCTGCCCTTTGTCGCCGGTTCTGTTCATAATTTTTATGGACAGAATTTCTAGGCGCAGCCAGGGGCCGGGGGGTGTCAGGTTTGGGGACCACGTGATTTCGTCTCTGCTCTTTGCGGATGATGTTGTCATGTTGGCCCCTTCACACCAGGACCTTCAGCATGCACTGGGAGGGTTTGCAGCCGAGTGTGAAGCGGCTGGGATGAAAATCAGCACCTCCAAATCCGAGGCCATGGTCCTCAGTCGGAAAAGGGTGGCTTGCCCACTTCAGGTTGGTGGAGAAATCCTTCCTCAAGTGGAGGAGTTTAAGTATCTTGGGGTTTTGTTCACGAGTGAGGGAAGGATGGAACGGGAGATTGACAGACGGATCGGTGCAGCTTCTGCAGCAATGCGGTCGATGTACCGGTCTGTTGTGGTGAAGAAGGAGCTGAGCCGTAAGGCAAAGCTCTCGATTTACCGGTCAATCTACGTTCCTACTCTCACCTATGGTCATGAGCTTTGGGTCATGACCGAAAGGACAAGATCCCGGATACAGGCGGCCGAAATGAGCTTTCTCCGCAGGGTGGCTGGGCGATCCCTTAGAGATAGGGTGAGAAGCTCGGTCACTCGGGAGGAGCTCAGAGTAGAGCCGCTGCTCCTCCACATCGAGAGGGGTCAGCTGAGGTGGTTTGGGCATCTGTTCAGGATGCCTCCTGGACGCCTCCCTGGGGAGGTGTTCCGGGCACGTCCCACTGGGCGGAGGCCCCGGGGAAGGCCTAGGTCACGCTGGAGAGACTATGTCTCCCGGCTGGCCTGGGAACGCCTCGGTGTCCCCCCAGAAGAGCTGGAGGAAGTGTCCGGGGAGAGGGAAGTCTGGGCATCTCTGCTTAGACTGCTGCCCCCGCGACCCGGCCCCGGATGAAGCGGAAGAAGATGGATGGATGGGTGCAGACTTTTCTCCTCGCAGTTTGTTTTGCCAAGGGATAAAATATAACGGTAATTGTGACTTATTTCACAATTCTTACTTATTTTTCACAATTGTGAGTTACAGTATTTCTGGCAAATAAACCCTGCATATGAGTTGACGTTCTCTTGATTTGTGTTCACATGAAAGTGCAATAATTCTGATAAAAAAAGAAATTTCTCAAATGAGAATAATCATGATTATCAGTCTAACCATCATTGTGCAGCCCTACTTGTTGTGTGAAGGGCTTTTAAATCCCTTTATTGCATTAATATAATCCATTTCCAGATGTCTTGTGACGCTGATGAGCTCAATTGGCCCATGCGGAGCTGGAATGGAGAGCTTGAGCTGGCTGTTGTCACCGAGAGCTTCGCTCTAATGATAGATGTTTGTGTGCATCTCCAGACCACAATGAACCTAGTCAGGGAAGTGAGTCCCAGTCACAAACTCAATGCTGGCAGACAGTGGCAAAGCATTGATAATAATCAGAAATGTTTCTTGAGCAGCAAATCGGCATATTAGAATGATTTCTAAAGGATCTTGTGACACTGAAGACTCGAGGCCAGAATAGCCAAAACATCCACTATTTAGTGGTGGGAATTTCAAAACACTGCTTCATGAAGCGTTGAGGCCTTTACAAATCGTTTGTTCCGAATCAATGGTTCGGAGCGTGTATCAAACTGCCAGAGTCACGTGATTTCAGTAAACGAGGCTTCATTACGTCATAACTGTTTCGGAACACTTCGGAGCTTCAATGGTTCATCGCTGGGGGCGATGATCTCTGTCAACCCAGGAATCATGAGGATTCACTGAGAACCATTGAACAAGTGTCTGTGGGTTTTACCTGATCTCTGATCAGTTTTATACATTTGTAGACTATTTAATTAGACATAATTAAAATGAATAATGGTAGTTAATAGTCTTATTGGCCTGTTTAGCTGAGCCATTCATAGAACTAACAAAACAAACCCTGACAATTGATAAAAGAACATATATACACTTGAAAATCTTGTTAGATGATTAGATAATTACATTTGAAAGATTTTACTTCCAATAAAACATTTGCAATAGATTTGTAAAAGGGTTTTTTAATGCATGTTTGGCCCGGGTTTTTGTTGCATTTACACTGTTCTGACCCCTAGGGGTCACCATGGAGACAGGTGTCGGATTGTTTCGAAGCCTCGACAAAATACGGCACATTTGCTTCAACTTTTTCAGTGTTTCACGAAGCCTCCATCTGCCCACCACTACCACTATTATATTCACAGGATGAAGCATAAAAGTCAAGTCAAGTCAAGTCATCTTCATTTATATAGCGCTTTTAACAATGGATTGTTCCAAAGCAGCTTTACAGAGATAAACATAGAATGCACATATTGAGCTTAATTCTGAATAGTTTACTAGTACTATTTCTGCCGTTCAGAATTCAGCCTTTGTTTTAAGAACCGCTATAAAGCCAAAACAATCTCTGTTACCTTAAATTATATGTATGTTCCAAAAGGGTGGAAAAACAAGGACAATTGAAACTTAAGAACAAATGGAAACAACCAGTTGCATAAACTCCCACACTCATGCAAGTCTGGACAATCATGACTGTTAATGAAAAGGGAGGGATTATCGTTAATTAGCCAAAATCTGTAGAGTACAAAAAGACCAAAGGGCAGCATCTCAACAGTGTGACTAGCTGTTGAACAATGGCAGGAAGTTGGTGTGTTGTTCAGTCTCTGGCACTTTGTGTTTGGTTCTGTGCTTTCTGCCATGCCGTTCCAAAGTGGAGTAATCTGCCCCAAAGTCCTCAAGCTCTGATGTTCCAGCGAACTGACCAGCGGTTTCAACAGCAAGCTAGTCAACAGTTTCCTCAGTCAGTTCAACATGCTAGTCAACAGTTTCCTCAGTCAGTTCAACGTCAAGCTAATCAACAGTATCCTAAGCCAGTTCAACAGCAAGCTAGTCAGCAGTTTCCTCAGTCAGTTCAATGGCAAGCTAGTCAACAGTATCCTCCGTTAGTTCAACAACAAGCTAGTCAGCAGTTTCCTCAGTCCGTTCAACAGCAAGCAGGTCAACAGTATCCTCAGACAGTTCTACAACAAGCAAGTCAACAGTATCCTCAGTCAGTTCAATGGCAAGCTAGTCAACAGTATCCTCCGTCAGTTCAACAACAAGCTAGTCAACAGTTTCCTCAGTCAGTTCAACAGCAAGCTAGTCAACAGTATCCTCAGACAGTTCAACAACAAGCAAGTCAACAGTATCCTCCGTCAGTTCAACAGCAAGCTAGTCAACAGTTTCCTCAGCAGTTTCAGCCTAAACAGCCAGTGGCACAGGCAGAGCCCCTTGACAAATGTGCTGTAGCTGATTATGAGCAGATCCAATGTGGACCACCTGGTATCAGTGGTGCTGAGTGTGCAGCTATTAACTGCTGCTTTAACGGACAGCAGTGTTACTATGGGAAGGCCGGTAAGAGTGTCGAGTCAATGTAAAGGTGTTTCTTGTTAAACTGATCCTCATCAATAACCAGCTCTTGTACCTTGTTCCAGTCACTGTCCAGTGTATAAGAGATGGTCAGTTTGTGGTAGTGGTGGCTAGAGATGTCACGCTGCCTCGTTTGAGCCTGGATTCAGTCCGTCTCCTGGGTGGAAATGATCCAGCTTGCAGTCCTGTGGGATCCACACCTTTCTTTGCTATATACCAGTTCCCTGTCACTGCGTGCGGCACGAGCATGATAGTGAGTAGCTGCTTGTGGTTTTGTTCTGCATGGCTTAGAATGGACTGGATGCCAACAGTGTTTCTATTTGCAGGAGGACAGTGGATATGTGGTGTATGAAAACAGAATGACCTCCTCGTATGAAGTGGGTATCGGACCACTTGGTTCCATCACAAGGGACAGCCATTTTGAGTGGGTGATGTATGCTTTAGCACGTTTGTTAATCCTTGGCAAAGGCTACAAGCTCACTGTTTGTTTTCCAGGCTTCTCTTCCAGTGTAGGTACTCTGGTACTTCTGTGGAAGCTCTGGTTGTGGAGGTCAACACTGTTCCTCCACCTCCACCAGTAGCTGCTCCTGGACCCCTCAGGGTGGAGCTTAGACTAGCAAATGGTCAGTGTGTCACCAAAGGCTGTGCAGAAGGTAAGTGTTTGACCCAAGTGTGTGCCTAAAGCCTTTCTAAAGCTCCAGGTTGCAGCGGTTTCTGGTTAAACACTATTCTTCCTCAGGGGACGAGGCGTACACTTCCTACTACAGTGATGCTGATTATCCTGTTACAAAAGTCCTGCGGGAGCCTGTGTATGTTGAGGTGCACGTTTTGGAGAGGACCGACCCCAACATTGTCCTGATGCTGGGACATTGCTGGGCGACATCAACCCCCAGTCCACTCAGTCTACCCCAATGGGACCTTCTGGTTGATGGGTGAGTAAGGCCAGTCTTTATCCATCTAGTGTGCTGTAAGGTGTTTCTGATTCCCTCTTTGCCTTTCAGATGCCCTTACCAGGATGATCGTTACCTGACCACATTGGTTCCAGTGGCTGGATCGTCTGGTCTTCAGTTCCCAACCCACTACAAGCGCTTTATTGTGAAGATGTTCACATTTGTTGATCCATCATCACTGGCTCCTCTGCAGGAAACCGTATGCTCCGCAGCCTTACCTCAACCCTTAATATTAGTACTTTTTATAGTGAATTCTATGGCTAAACCCTTTCCCCCTCTGTTAGATCTTCATCCACTGTAGTACAGCAGTGTGCCATCCCTCTTCTGGCTCCTGTGAGCAAAGCTGCACTAGGAAAAGTGAGTGCTTGCTGTAAACCGACTTGGGAACCGTGAGAATTTGGTATTTAAATGCTCCTCATGCTTCTACCACTTCTCTTACAGGAAGGGACACTCCCATCAAGACCATCTCTAGTGGGCAAACTGTGGTGTCTAGTGGAGAAGTTAACCTGGTCATGTGAATTAAGATTTAATAAATTGATATTGATTTTCAACGAGTCGGATCTTACATGACTGTTCTTGGTTTTATTTATTGGGCCACACTACTAAACCAAAGTTCCATTTTTGCTTTAGCAAGGTTGTTCATTCTGATTGGTGCTTGATTTGAACTAAACAAGCCAAGCTTCTGCCCAAGCCATTTCACTGAACTACTTGCCAAGCTCCAGTTGCAAACCTGGGTTCCTCAATATTTTATATAGCAGGGTGCAGACTTACCCCAGTTCAAGGCCCCTCCTTGAACTGCCACCTTAACGTGGTGGAGGGGTTTGAGTACCCGAATGAACCTAGGAGCTATGTTGTCTGGGGCTATATGCCCCTGGTAGGGTCTCCCAAGGCAAACAGGTCCTAGGTGACGGGTCAGACTAAGAGCGGTTCAAAAAACCCCTTATGATAGAATCAGTTCTAAGGACCGTGACGTCGCCCGGTATGGCGCAGCCGGGGCCCCACCCTGGAGCCAGGCCCGGGGTTGGGGCTCGTATGCGAGCGCCTGGTGGCCGGGCCTCTCCCCACGGGGTCCGGCCGGGCTCAGCCCGAAGGAGCGACGTGGGACCGCCTTCCCGTGGGCTCACCACCTGCAGGAGGAGCCGTAAGGGGCCGGTGCAGAGAGGATCGGGCGGCAGTCAAAGGCAGGGGCCTCGGCGACCCGATCCCTGGACACGGAAACTAGCCTTAGGGACGTGGAACGTCACCTCGCTGGCGGGGAAGGAGCCTGAGATTGTGCGTGAGGTTGAGAGGTTCCGACTAGAGATAGTCGGGATCACCTCTACGCATGGCTTGGGCTCTGGAACCACACTCCTTGAGAGAGGATGGACTCTTCACCACTCTGGAGTTGCCCATGGTGAGAGGCGACGGGCTGGTGTGGGTTTGCTTATAGCCCCCCAGCTCAGCCGCCATGTGTTGGAGTTTACCCCGGTGAACGAGAGGGTGGTTTCCCTGCGCCTTCGGGTCGGGGATAGGTCTCTCACTGTCGTGTGTGCCTACGGGCCAAACGGCAGTGCAGAGTACCCGGCCTTCTTGGGGTCTCTAGGAGGAGTGCTGGAAAGTGCTCCGACTGGGGACTCCGTCGTTCTACTGGGGGACTTCAACGCTCACGTGGGCAACGACAGCGACACCTGGAGGGGCGTGATTGGGAGGAACGGCCCCCCCGACCTGAACCCGAGTGGTGTTCAGTTATTGGACTTCTGTGCTAGTTACAGTTTGTCCATAACGAACACCATGTTCAGGCATAAGGGTGTCCACCAGTGCACGTGGCACCAGGACACCCTAGGTCGTAGGTCGATGATCGACTTTGTGGTCGTTTCATCTGACCTGCGGCCGTATGTCTTGGACACTCGGGTGAAGAGAGGGGCGGAGCTGTCAACTGATCACCACCTGGTGGTGAGTTGGATCCGATGGCGGGGGAGGAGGCTGGACAGACTCGGCAGACCCAAGCGTACTGTAAGGGTATGCTGGGAACGTTTGGCCGAATCTCCTGTCAGAGAGATCTTCAACTCTCACCTCCGGCAGAGCTACGACCAGATCCCGAGGGAGGCTGGAGATATTGAGTCTGAGTGGACCATGTTCTCCACCTCCATTGTTGAAGCGGCCGCTCGGAGCTGTGGCCGTAAGGTCTCCGGTGCCTGTCGAGGCGGCAATCCCCGAACCCGGTGGTGGACACCGGAAGTAAAGGATGCCGTCAAGCTGAAGAAGGAGTCCTATCGGGCCTGGCTGGCTTGTGGGACTCCGGAGGCAGCTGACAGGTACCGGCAGGCCAAGCGGACTGCGGCCCGGGTGGTAGTGGAGGCAAAAACTCGGGCCTGGGAGGAGTTCGGTGAGGCCATGGAGAAGGACTATCGGCTGGCCACGAAGAGATTCTGGCAAACTGTCCGGCGCCTCAGGGGGGGGAAACAGTCCCCCACCAATGCTGTTTACAGTAGGGGTGGGCGGCTGTTGACCTCAACTGGGGATGTCGTCGGACGGTGGAAGGAATACTTCGAGGATCTCCTCAATCCCACCGTCACGTCTTCCATTGAGGAAGCAGAGGCTGAGGGCTCAGAGGTGGACTCGTCCATCACCCTTGCTGAGGTCACCGAGGTAGTCAAGAAACTCCTCGGTGGCAAGGCACCGGGGGTGGATGAGATCCGCCCTGAATACCTCAAGTCTCTGGATGTTGTGGGGCTGTCTTGGTTGACACGCCTCTGCAGCATCGCGTGGCAGTCGGGGACAGTGCCACTGGGATGGCAGACCGGGGTGGTGGTTCCCCTTTTTAAGAAGGGGGACCGGAGGGTGTGTTCCAACTACAGGGGGATCACACTTCTCAGCCTCCCTGGGAAAGTCTATGCCAGGGTACTGGAGAGGAGAATACGGCCGATAGTGGAACCTCGGATTCAGGAGGAACAGTGTGGTTTTCGTCCGGGCCGTGGAACACTGGACCAGCTCTATACTCTCTACAGGGTGCTGGAGGGTTCATGGGAGTTTGCCCAACCAGTCCACATGTGTTTTGTGGATTTGGAGAAGGCATTCGACTGTGTCCCCCGAGGCGGCCTGTGGAGGGTGCTCCGGGAGTATGGGGTCCGGGGTCCTTTGCTAAGGGCTGTCCGGTCCCTATATGACCGAAGCAGGAGCTTGGTTCGCATTGCCGGTAATAAGTCAGACTTCTTCCCAGTGCATGTTGGACTCCGGCAGGGCTGCCCTTTGTCGCCGGTTCTGTTCATAATTTTTATGGACAGAATTTCTAGGCGCAGCCAGGGGCCGGGGGGTGTCAGGTTTGGGGACCACGTGATTTCGTCTCTGCTCTTTGCGGATGATGTTGTCATGTTGGCCCCTTCACACCAGGACCTTCAGCATGCACTGGGAGGGTTTGCAGCCGAGTGTGAAGCGGCTGGGATGAAAATCAGCACCTCCAAATCCGAGGCCATGGTCCTCAGTCGGAAAAGGGTGGCTTGCCCACTTCAGGTTGGTGGAGAAATCCTTCCTCAAGTGGAGGAGTTTAAGTATCTTGGGGTTTTGTTCACGAGTGAGGGAAGGATGGAACGGGAGATTGACAGACGGATCGGTGCAGCTTCTGCAGCAATGCGGTCGATGTACCGGTCTGTTGTGGTGAAGAAGGAGCTGAGCCGTAAGGCAAAGCTCTCGATTTACCGGTCAATCTACGTTCCTACTCTCACCTATGGTCATGAGCTTTGGGTCATGACCGAAAGGACAAGATCCCGGATACAGGCGGCCGAAATGAGCTTTCTCCGCAGGGTGGCTGGGCGATCCCTTAGAGATAGGGTGAGAAGCTCGGTCACTCGGGAGGAGCTCAGAGTAGAGCCGCTGCTCCTCCACATCGAGAGGGGTCAGCTGAGGTGGTTTGGGCATCTGTTCAGGATGCCTCCTGGACGCCTCCCTGGGGAGGTGTTCCGGGCACGTCCCACTGGGCGGAGGCCCCGGGGAAGGCCTAGGTCACGCTGGAGAGACTATGTCTCCCGGCTGGCCTGGGAACGCCTCGGTGTCCCCCCAGAAGAGCTGGAGGAAGTGTCCGGGGAGAGGGAAGTCTGGGCATCTCTGCTTAGACTGCTGCCCCCGCGACCCGGCCCCGGATGAAGCGGAAGAAGATGGATGGATGGGTGCAGACTTTTCTCCTCGCAGTTTGTTTTGCCAAGGGATAAAATATAACGGTAATTGTGACTTATTTCACAATTCTTACTTATTTTTCACAATTGTGAGTTACAGTATTTCTGGCAAATAAACCCTGCATATGAGTTGACGTTCTCTTGATTTGTGTTCACATGAAAGTGCAATAATTCTGATAAAAAAAGAAATTTCTCAAATGAGAATAATCATGATTATCAGTCTAACCATCATTGTGCAGCCCTACTTGTTGTGTGAAGGGCTTTTAAATCCCTTTATTGCATTAATATAATCCATTTCCAGATGTCTTGTGACGCTGATGAGCTCAATTGGCCCATGCGGAGCTGGAATGGAGAGCTTGAGCTGGCTGTTGTCACCGAGAGCTTCGCTCTAATGATAGATGTTTGTGTGCATCTCCAGACCACAATGAACCTAGTCAGGGAAGTGAGTCCCAGTCACAAACTCAATGCTGGCAGACAGTGGCAAAGCATTGATAATAATCAGAAATGTTTCTTGAGCAGCAAATCGGCATATTAGAATGATTTCTAAAGGATCTTGTGACACTGAAGACTCGAGGCCAGAATAGCCAAAACATCCACTATTTAGTGGTGGGAATTTCAAAACACTGCTTCATGAAGCGTTGAGGCCTTTACAAATCGTTTGTTCCGAATCAATGGTTCGGAGCGTGTATCAAACTGCCAGAGTCACGTGATTTCAGTAAACGAGGCTTCATTACGTCATAACTGTTTCGGAACACTTCGGAGCTTCAATGGTTCATCGCTGGGGGCGATGATCTCTGTCAACCCAGGAATCATGAGGATTCACTGAGAACCATTGAACAAGTGTCTGTGGGTTTTACCTGATCTCTGATCAGTTTTATACATTTGTAGACTATTTAATTAGACATAATTAAAATGAATAATGGTAGTTAATAGTCTTATTGGCCTGTTTAGCTGAGCCATTCATAGAACTAACAAAACAAACCCTGACAATTGATAAAAGAACATATATACACTTGAAAATCTTGTTAGATGATTAGATAATTACATTTGAAAGATTTTACTTCCAATAAAACATTTGCAATAGATTTGTAAAAGGGTTTTTTAATGCATGTTTGGCCCGGGTTTTTGTTGCATTTACACTGTTCTGACCCCTAGGGGTCACCATGGAGACAGGTGTCGGATTGTTTCGAAGCCTCGACAAAATACGGCACATTTGCTTCAACTTTTTCAGTGTTTCACGAAGCCTCCATCTGCCCACCACTACCACTATTATATTCACAGGATGAAGCATAAAAGTCAAGTCAAGTCAAGTCATCTTCATTTATATAGCGCTTTTAACAATGGATTGTTCCAAAGCAGCTTTACAGAGATAAACATATAATTTAAGGTAACAGAGATTGTTTTGGCTTTATAGCGGTTCTTAAAACAAAGGCTGAATTCTGAACGGCAGAAATAGTACTAGTAAACTATTCAGAATTAAGCTCAATATGTGCATTCTATGTATGTTCCAAAAGGGTGGAAAAACAAGGACAATTGAAACTTAAGAACAAATGGAAACAACCAGTTGCATAAACTCCCACACTCATGCAAGTCTGGACAATCATGACTGTTAATGAAAAGGGAGGGATTATCGTTAATTAGCCAAAATCTGTAGAGTACAAAAAGACCAAAGGGCAGCATCTCAACAGTGTGACTAGCTGTTGAACAATGGCAGGAAGTTGGTGTGTTGTTCAGTCTCTGGCACTTTGTGTTTGGTTCTGTGCTTTCTGCCATGCCGTTCCAAAGTGGAGTAATCTGCCCCAAAGTCCTCAAGCTCTGATGTTCCAGCGAACTGACCAGCGGTTTCAACAGCAAGCTAGTCAACAGTTTCCTCAGTCAGTTCAACATGCTAGTCAACAGTTTCCTCAGTCAGTTCAACGTCAAGCTAATCAACAGTATCCTAAGCCAGTTCAACAGCAAGCTAGTCAGCAGTTTCCTCAGTCAGTTCAATGGCAAGCTAGTCAACAGTATCCTCCGTTAGTTCAACAACAAGCTAGTCAGCAGTTTCCTCAGTCCGTTCAACAGCAAGCAGGTCAACAGTATCCTCAGACAGTTCTACAACAAGCAAGTCAACAGTATCCTCAGTCAGTTCAATGGCAAGCTAGTCAACAGTATCCTCCGTCAGTTCAACAACAAGCTAGTCAACAGTTTCCTCAGTCAGTTCAACAGCAAGCTAGTCAACAGTATCCTCAGACAGTTCAACAACAAGCAAGTCAACAGTATCCTCCGTCAGTTCAACAACAAGCTAGTCAACAGTTTCCTCAGTCAGTTCAACAGCAAGCTAGTCAACAGTATCCTCAGACAGTTCAACAACAAGCAAGTCAACAGTATCCTCCGTCAGTTCAACAGCAAGCTAGTCAACAGTTTCCTCAGCAGTTTCAGCCTAAACAGCCAGTGGCACAGGCAGAGCCCCTTGACAAATGTGCTGTAGCTGATTATGAGCAGATCCAATGTGGACCACCTGGTATCAGTGGTGCTGAGTGTGCAGCTATTAACTGCTGCTTTAACGGACAGCAGTGTTACTATGGGAAGGCCGGTAAGAGTGTCGAGTCAATGTAAAGGTGTTTCTTGTTAAACTGATCCTCATCAATAACCAGCTCTTGTACCTTGTTCCAGTCACTGTCCAGTGTATAAGAGATGGTCAGTTTGTGGTAGTGGTGGCTAGAGATGTCACGCTGCCTCGTTTGAGCCTGGATTCAGTCCGTCTCCTGGGTGGAAATGATCCAGCTTGCAGTCCTGTGGGATCCACACCTTTCTTTGCTATATACCAGTTCCCTGTCACTGCGTGCGGCACGAGCATGATAGTGAGTAGCTGCTTGTGGTTTTGTTCTGCATGGCTTAGAATGGACTGGATGCCAACAGTGTTTCTATTTGCAGGAGGACAGTGGATATGTGGTGTATGAAAACAGAATGACCTCCTCGTATGAAGTGGGTATCGGACCACTTGGTTCCATCACAAGGGACAGCCATTTTGAGTGGGTGATGTATGCTTTAGCACGTTTGTTAATCCTTGGCAAAGGCTACAAGCTCACTGTTTGTTTTCCAGGCTTCTCTTCCAGTGTAGGTACTCTGGTACTTCTGTGGAAGCTCTGGTTGTGGAGGTCAACACTGTTCCTCCACCTCCACCAGTAGCTGCTCCTGGACCCCTCAGGGTGGAGCTTAGACTAGCAAATGGTCAGTGTGTCACCAAAGGCTGTGCAGAAGGTAAGTGTTTGACCCAAGTGTGTGCCTAAAGCCTTTCTAAAGCTCCAGGTTGCAGCGGTTTCTGGTTAAACACTATTCTTCCTCAGGGGACGAGGCGTACACTTCCTACTACAGTGATGCTGATTATCCTGTTACAAAAGTCCTGCGGGAGCCTGTGTATGTTGAGGTGCACGTTTTGGAGAGGACCGACCCCAACATTGTCCTGATGCTGGGACATTGCTGGGCGACATCAACCCCCAGTCCACTCAGTCTACCCCAATGGGACCTTCTGGTTGATGGGTGAGTAAGGCCAGTCTTTATCCATCTAGTGTGCTGTAAGGTGTTTCTGATTCCCTCTTTGCCTTTCAGATGCCCTTACCAGGATGATCGTTACCTGACCACATTGGTTCCAGTGGCTGGATCGTCTGGTCTTCAGTTCCCAACCCACTACAAGCGCTTTATTGTGAAGATGTTCACATTTGTTGATCCATCATCACTGGCTCCTCTGCAGGAAACCGTATGCTCCGCAGCCTTACCTCAACCCTTAATATTAGTACTTTTTATAGTGAATTCTATGGCTAAACCCTTTCCCCCTCTGTTAGATCTTCATCCACTGTAGTACAGCAGTGTGCCATCCCTCTTCTGGCTCCTGTGAGCAAAGCTGCACTAGGAAAAGTGAGTGCTTGCTGTAAACCGACTTGGGAACCGTGAGAATTTGGTATTTAAATGCTCCTCATGCTTCTACCACTTCTCTTACAGGAAGGGACACTCCCATCAAGACCATCTCTAGTGGGCAAACTGTGGTGTCTAGTGGAGAAGTTAACCTGGTCATGTGAATTAAGATTTAATAAATTGATATTGATTTTCAACGAGTCGGATCTTACATGACTGTTCTTGGTTTTATTTATTGGGCCACACTACTAAACCAAAGTTCCATTTTTGCTTTAGCAAGGTTGTTCATTCTGATTGGTGCTTGATTTGAACTAAACAAGCCAAGCTTCTGCCCAAGCCATTTCACTGAACTACTTGCCAAGCTCCAGTTGCAAACCTGGGTTCCTCAATATTTTATATAGCAGGGTGCAGACTTTTCTCCTCGCAGTTTGTTTTGCCAAGGGATAAAATATAACGGTAATTGTGACTTATTTCACAATTCTTACTTATTTTTCACAATTGTGAGTTACAGTATTTCTGGCAAATAAACCCTGCATATGAGTTGACGTTCTCTTGATTTGTGTTCACATGAAAGTGCAATAATTCTGATAAAAAAAGAAATTTCTCAAATGAGAATAATCATGATTATCAGTCTAACCATCATTGTGCAGCCCTACTTGTTGTGTGAAGGGCTTTTAAATCCCTTTATTGCATTAATATAATCCATTTCCAGATGTCTTGTGACGCTGATGAGCTCAATTGGCCCATGCGGAGCTGGAATGGAGAGCTTGAGCTGGCTGTTGTCACCGAGAGCTTCGCTCTAATGATAGATGTTTGTGTGCATCTCCAGACCACAATGAACCTAGTCAGGGAAGTGAGTCCCAGTCACAAACTCAATGCTGGCAGACAGTGGCAAAGCATTGATAATAATCAGAAATGTTTCTTGAGCAGCAAATCGGCATATTAGAATGATTTCTAAAGGATCTTGTGACACTGAAGACTCGAGGCCAGAATAGCCAAAACATCCACTATTTAGTGGTGGGAATTTCAAAACACTGCTTCATGAAGCGTTGAGGCCTTTACAAATCGTTTGTTCCGAATCAATGGTTCGGAGCGTGTATCAAACTGCCAGAGTCACGTGATTTCAGTAAACGAGGCTTCATTACGTCATAACTGTTTCGGAACACTTCGGAGCTTCAATGGTTCATCGCTGGGGGCGATGATCTCTGTCAACCCAGGAATCATGAGGATTCACTGAGAACCATTGAACAAGTGTCTGTGGGTTTTACCTGATCTCTGATCAGTTTTATACATTTGTAGACTATTTAATTAGACATAATTAAAATGAATAATGGTAGTTAATAGTCTTATTGGCCTGTTTAGCTGAGCCATTCATAGAACTAACAAAACAAACCCTGACAATTGATAAAAGAACATATATACACTTGAAAATCTTGTTAGATGATTATATAATTACATTTGAAAGATTTTACTTCCAATAAAACATTTGCAATAGATTTGTAAAAGGGTTTTTTAATGCATGTTTGGCCCGGGTTTTTGTTGCATTTACACTGTTCTGACCCCTAGGGGTCACCATGGAGACAGGTGTCGGATTGTTTCGAAGCCTCGACAAAATACGGCACATTTGCTTCAACTTTTTCAGTGTTTCACGAAGCCTCCATCTGCCCACCACTACCACTATTATATTCACAGGATGAAGCATAAAAGTCAAGTCAAGTCAAGTCATCTTCATTTATATAGCGCTTTTAACAATGGATTGTTCCAAAGCAGCTTTACAGAGATAAACATATAATTTAAGGTAACAGAGATTGTTTTGGCTTTATAGCGGTTCTTAAAACAAAGGCTGAATTCTGAACGGTAGAAATAGTACTAGTAAACTATTCAGAATTAAGCTCAATATGTGCATTCTATGTATGTTCCAAAAGGGTGGAAAAACAAGGACAATTGAAACTTAAGAACAAATGGAAACAACCAGTTGCATAAACTCCCACACTCATGCAAGTCTGGACAATCATGACTGTTAATGAAAAGGGAGGGATTATCGTTAATTAGCCAAAATCTGTAGAGTACAAAAAGACCAAAGGGCAGCATCTCAACAGTGTGACTAGCTGTTGAACAATGGCAGGAAGTTGGTGTGTTGTTCAGTCTCTGGCACTTTGTGTTTGGTTCTGTGCTTTCTGCCATGCTGTTCCAAAGTGGAGTAATCTGCCCCAAAGTCCTCAAGCTCTGATGTTCCAGCGAACTGACCAGCGGTTTCAACAGCAAGCTAGTCAACAGTTTCCTCAGTCAGTTCAACATGCTAGTCAACAGTTTCCTCAGTCAGTTCAACGTCAAGCTAATCAACAGTATCCTAAGCCAGTTCAACAGCAAGCTAGTCAGCAGTTTCCTCAGTCAGTTCAATGGCAAGCTAGTCAACAGTATCCTCCGTTAGTTCAACAACAAGCTAGTCAGCAGTTTCCTCAGTCCGTTCAACAGCAAGCAGGTCAACAGTATCCTCAGACAGTTCTACAACAAGCAAGTCAACAGTATCCTCAGTCAGTTCAATGGCAAGCTAGTCAACAGTATCCTCCGTCAGTTCAACAACAAGCTAGTCAACAGTTTCCTCAGTCAGTTCAACAGCAAGCTAGTCAACAGTATCCTCAGACAGTTCAACAACAAGCAAGTCAACAGTATCCTCCGTCAGTTCAACAGCAAGCTAGTCAACAGTTTCCTCAGCAGTTTCAGCCTAAACAGCCAGTGGCACAGGCAGAGCCCCTTGACAAATGTGCTGTAGCTGATTATGAGCAGATCCAATGTGGACCACCTGGTATCAGTGGTGCTGAGTGTGCAGCTATTAACTGCTGCTTTAACGGACAGCAGTGTTACTATGGGAAGGCCGGTAAGAGTGTCGAGTCAATGTAAAGGTGTTTCTTGTTAAACTGATCCTCATCAATAACCAGCTCTTGTACCTTGTTCCAGTCACTGTCCAGTGTATAAGAGATGGTCAGTTTGTGGTAGTGGTGGCTAGAGATGTCACGCTGCCTCGTTTGAGCCTGGATTCAGTCCGTCTCCTGGGTGGAAATGATCCAGCTTGCAGTCCTGTGGGATCCACACCTTTCTTTGCTATATACCAGTTCCCTGTCACTGCGTGCGGCACGAGCATGATAGTGAGTAGCTGCTTGTGGTTTTGTTCTGCATGGCTTAGAATGGACTGGATGCCAACAGTGTTTCTATTTGCAGGAGGACAGTGGATATGTGGTGTATGAAAACAGAATGACCTCCTCGTATGAAGTGGGTATCGGACCACTTGGTTCCATCACAAGGGACAGCCATTTTGAGTGGGTGATGTATGCTTTAGCACGTTTGTTAATCCTTGGCAAAGGCTACAAGCTCACTGTTTGTTTTCCAGGCTTCTCTTCCAGTGTAGGTACTCTGGTACTTCTGTGGAAGCTCTGGTTGTGGAGGTCAACACTGTTCCTCCACCTCCACCAGTAGCTGCTCCTGGACCCCTCAGGGTGGAGCTTAGACTAGCAAATGGTCAGTGTGTCACCAAAGGCTGTGCAGAAGGTAAGTGTTTGACCCAAGTGTGTGCCTAAAGCCTTTCTAAAGCTCCAGGTTGCAGCGGTTTCTGGTTAAACACTATTCTTCCTCAGGGGACGAGGCGTACACTTCCTACTACAGTGATGCTGATTATCCTGTTACAAAAGTCCTGCGGGAGCCTGTGTATGTTGAGGTGCACGTTTTGGAGAGGACCGACCCCAACATTGTCCTGATGCTGGGACATTGCTGGGCGACATCAACCCCCAGTCCACTCAGTCTACCCCAATGGGACCTTCTGGTTGATGGGTGAGTAAGGCCAGTCTTTATCCATCTAGTGTGCTGTAAGGTGTTTCTGATTCCCTCTTTGCCTTTCAGATGCCCTTACCAGGATGATCGTTACCTGACCACATTGGTTCCAGTGGCTGGATCGTCTGGTCTTCAGTTCCCAACCCACTACAAGCGCTTTATTGTGAAGATGTTCACATTTGTTGATCCATCATCACTGGCTCCTCTGCAGGAAACCGTATGCTCCGCAGCCTTACCTCAACCCTTAATATTAGTACTTTTTATAGTGAATTCTATGGCTAAACCCTTTCCCCCTCTGTTAGATCTTCATCCACTGTAGTACAGCAGTGTGCCATCCCTCTTCTGGCTCCTGTGAGCAAAGCTGCACTAGGAAAAGTGAGTGCTTGCTGTAAACCGACTTGGGAACCGTGAGAATTTGGTATTTAAATGCTCCTCATGCTTCTACCACTTCTCTTACAGGAAGGGACACTCCCATCAAGACCATCTCTAGTGGGCAAACTGTGGTGTCTAGTGGAGAAGTTAACCTGGTCATGTGAATTAAGATTTAATAAATTGATATTGATTTTCAACGAGTCGGATTTTACATGACTGTTCTTGGTTTTATTTATTGGGCCACACTACTAAACCAAAGTTCCATTTTTGCTTTAGCAAGGTTGTTCATTCTGATTGGTGCTTGATTTGAACTAAACAAGCCAAGCTTCTGCCCAAGCCATTTCACTGAACTACTTGCCAAGCTCCAGTTGCAAACCTGGGTTCCTCAATATTTTATATAGCAGGGTGCAGACTTTTCTCCTCGCAGTTTGTTTTGCCAAGGGATAAAATATAACGGTAATTGTGACTTATTTCACAATTCTTACTTATTTTTCACAATTGTGAGTTACAGTATTTCTGGCAAATAAACCCTGCATATGAGTTGACGTTCTCTTGATTTGTGTTCACATGAAAGTGCAATAATTCTGATAAAAAAAGAAATTTCTCAAATGAGAATAATCATGATTATCAGTCTAACCATCATTGTGCAGCCCTACTTGTTGTGTGAAGGGCTTTTAAATCCCTTTATTGCATTAATATAATCCATTTCCAGATGTCTTGTGACGCTGATGAGCTCAATTGGCCCATGCGGAGCTGGAATGGAGAGCTTGAGCTGGCTGTTGTCACCGAGAGCTTCGCTCTAATGATAGATGTTTGTGTGCATCTCCAGACCACAATGAACCTAGTCAGGGAAGTGAGTCCCAGTCACAAACTCAATGCTGGCAGACAGTGGCAAAGCATTGATAATAATCAGAAATGTTTCTTGAGCAGCAAATCGGCATATTAGAATGATTTCTAAAGGATCTTGTGACACTGAAGACTCGAGGCCAGAATAGCCAAAACATCCACTATTTAGTGGTGGGAATTTCAAAACACTGCTTCATGAAGCGTTGAGGCCTTTACAAATCGTTTGTTCCGAATCAATGGTTCGGAGCGTGTATCAAACTGCCAGAGTCACGTGATTTCAGTAAACGAGGCTTCATTACGTCATAACTGTTTCGGAACACTTCGGAGCTTCAATGGTTCATCGCTGGGGGCGATGATCTCTGTCAACCCAGGAATCATGAGGATTCACTGAGAACCATTGAACAAGTGTCTGTGGGTTTTACCTGATCTCTGATCAGTTTTATACATTTGTAGACTATTTAATTAGACATAATTAAAATGAATAATGGTAGTTAATAGTCTTATTGGCCTGTTTAGCTGAGCCATTCATAGAACTAACAAAACAAACCCTGACAATTGATAAAAGAACATATATACACTTGAAAATCTTGTTAGATGATTAGATAATTACATTTGAAAGATTTTACTTCCAATAAAACATTTGCAATAGATTTGTAAAAGGGTTTTTTAATGCATGTTTGGCCCGGGTTTTTGTTGCATTTACACTGTTCTGACCCCTAGGGGTCACCATGGAGACAGGTGTCGGATTGTTTCGAAGCCTCGACAAAATACGGCACATTTGCTTCAACTTTTTCAGTGTTTCACGAAGCCTCCATCTGCCCACCACTACCACTATTATATTCACAGGATGAAGCATAAAAGTCAAGTCAAGTCAAGTCATCTTCATTTATATAGCGCTTTTAACAATGGATTGTTCCAAAGCAGCTTTACAGAGATAAACATATAATTTAAGGTAACAGAGATTGTTTTGGCTTTATAGCGGTTCTTAAAACAAAGGCTGAATTCTGAACGGCAGAAATAGTACTAGTAAACTATTCAGAATTAAGCTCAATATGTGCATTCTATGTATGTTCCAAAAGGGTGGAAAAACAAGGACAATTGAAACTTAAGAACAAATGGAAACAACCAGTTGCATAAACTCCCACACTCATGCAAGTCTGGACAATCATGACTGTTAATGAAAAGGGAGGGATTATCGTTAATTAGCCAAAATCTGTAGAGTACAAAAAGACCAAAGGGCAGCATCTCAACAGTGTGACTAGCTGTTGAACAATGGCAGGAAGTTGGTGTGTTGTTCAGTCTCTGGCACTTTGTGTTTGGTTCTGTGCTTTCTGCCATGCCGTTCCAAAGTGGAGTAATCTGCCCCAAAGTCCTCAAGCTCTGATGTTCCAGCGAACTGACCAGCGGTTTCAACAGCAAGCTAGTCAACAGTTTCCTCAGTCAGTTCAACATGCTAGTCAACAGTTTCCTCAGTCAGTTCAACGTCAAGCTAATCAACAGTATCCTAAGCCAGTTCAACAGCAAGCTAGTCAGCAGTTTCCTCAGTCAGTTCAATGGCAAGCTAGTCAACAGTATCCTCCGTTAGTTCAACAACAAGCTAGTCAGCAGTTTCCTCAGTCCGTTCAACAGCAAGCAGGTCAACAGTATCCTCAGACAGTTCTACAACAAGCAAGTCAACAGTATCCTCAGTCAGTTCAATGGCAAGCTAGTCAACAGTATCCTCCGTCAGTTCAACAACAAGCTAGTCAACAGTTTCCTCAGTCAGTTCAACAGCAAGCTAGTCAACAGTATCCTCAGACAGTTCAACAACAAGCAAGTCAACAGTATCCTCCGTCAGTTCAACAGCAAGCTAGTCAACAGTTTCCTCAGCAGTTTCAGCCTAAACAGCCAGTGGCACAGGCAGAGCCCCTTGACAAATGTGCTGTAGCTGATTATGAGCAGATCCAATGTGGACCACCTGGTATCAGTGGTGCTGAGTGTGCAGCTATTAACTGCTGCTTTAACGGACAGCAGTGTTACTATGGGAAGGCCGGTAAGAGTGTCGAGTCAATGTAAAGGTGTTTCTTGTTAAACTGATCCTCATCAATAACCAGCTCTTGTACCTTGTTCCAGTCACTGTCCAGTGTATAAGAGATGGTCAGTTTGTGGTAGTGGTGGCTAGAGATGTCACGCTGCCTCGTTTGAGCCTGGATTCAGTCCGTCTCCTGGGTGGAAATGATCCAGCTTGCAGTCCTGTGGGATCCACACCTTTCTTTGCTATATACCAGTTCCCTGTCACTGCGTGCGGCACGAGCATGATAGTGAGTAGCTGCTTGTGGTTTTGTTCTGCATGGCTTAGAATGGACTGGATGCCAACAGTGTTTCTATTTGCAGGAGGACAGTGGATATGTGGTGTATGAAAACAGAATGACCTCCTCGTATGAAGTGGGTATCGGACCACTTGGTTCCATCACAAGGGACAGCCATTTTGAGTGGGTGATGTATGCTTTAGCACGTTTGTTAATCCTTGGCAAAGGCTACAAGCTCACTGTTTGTTTTCCAGGCTTCTCTTCCAGTGTAGGTACTCTGGTACTTCTGTGGAAGCTCTGGTTGTGGAGGTCAACACTGTTCCTCCACCTCCACCAGTAGCTGCTCCTGGACCCCTCAGGGTGGAGCTTAGACTAGCAAATGGTCAGTGTGTCACCAAAGGCTGTGCAGAAGGTAAGTGTTTGACCCAAGTGTGTGCCTAAAGCCTTTCTAAAGCTCCAGGTTGCAGCGGTTTCTGGTTAAACACTATTCTTCCTCAGGGGACGAGGCGTACACTTCCTACTACAGTGATGCTGATTATCCTGTTACAAAAGTCCTGCGGGAGCCTGTGTATGTTGAGGTGCACGTTTTGGAGAGGACCGACCCCAACATTGTCCTGATGCTGGGACATTGCTGGGCGACATCAACCCCCAGTCCACTCAGTCTACCCCAATGGGACCTTCTGGTTGATGGGTGAGTAAGGCCAGTCTTTATCCATCTAGTGTGCTGTAAGGTGTTTCTGATTCCCTCTTTGCCTTTCAGATGCCCTTACCAGGATGATCGTTACCTGACCACATTGGTTCCAGTGGCTGGATCGTCTGGTCTTCAGTTCCCAACCCACTACAAGCGCTTTATTGTGAAGATGTTCACATTTGTTGATCCATCATCACTGGCTCCTCTGCAGGAAACCGTATGCTCCGCAGCCTTACCTCAACCCTTAATATTAGTACTTTTTATAGTGAATTCTATGGCTAAACCCTTTCCCCCTCTGTTAGATCTTCATCCACTGTAGTACAGCAGTGTGCCATCCCTCTTCTGGCTCCTGTGAGCAAAGCTGCACTAGGAAAAGTGAGTGCTTGCTGTAAACCGACTTGGGAACCGTGAGAATTTGGTATTTAAATGCTCCTCATGCTTCTACCACTTCTCTTACAGGAAGGGACACTCCCATCAAGACCATCTCTAGTGGGCAAACTGTGGTGTCTAGTGGAGAAGTTAACCTGGTCATGTGAATTAAGATTTAATAAATTGATATTGATTTTCAACGAGTCGGATCTTACATGACTGTTCTTGGTTTTATTTATTGGGCCACACTACTAAACCAAAGTTCCATTTTTGCTTTAGCAAGGTTGTTCATTCTGATTGGTGCTTGATTTGAACTAAACAAGCCAAGCTTCTGCCCAAGCCATTTCACTGAACTACTTGCCAAGCTCCAGTTGCAAACCTGGGTTCCTCAATATTTTATATAGCAGGGTGCAGACTTTTCTCCTCGCAGTTTGTTTTGCCAAGGGATAAAATATAACGGTAATTGTGACTTATTTCACAATTCTTACTTATTTTTCACAATTGTGAGTTACAGTATTTCTGGCAAATAAACCCTGCATATGAGTTGACGTTCTCTTGATTTGTGTTCACATGAAAGTGCAATAATTCTGATAAAAAAAGAAATTTCTCAAATGAGAATAATCATGATTATCAGTCTAACCATCATTGTGCAGCCCTACTTGTTGTGTGAAGGGCTTTTAAATCCCTTTATTGCATTAATATAATCCATTTCCAGATGTCTTGTGACGCTGATGAGCTCAATTGGCCCATGCGGAGCTGGAATGGAGAGCTTGAGCTGGCTGTTGTCACCGAGAGCTTCGCTCTAATGATAGATGTTTGTGTGCATCTCCAGACCACAATGAACCTAGTCAGGGAAGTGAGTCCCAGTCACAAACTCAATGCTGGCAGACAGTGGCAAAGCATTGATAATAATCAGAAATGTTTCTTGAGCAGCAAATCGGCATATTAGAATGATTTCTAAAGGATCTTGTGACACTGAAGACTCGAGGCCAGAATAGCCAAAACATCCACTATTTAGTGGTGGGAATTTCAAAACACTGCTTCATGAAGCGTTGAGGCCTTTACAAATCGTTTGTTCCGAATCAATGGTTCGGAGCGTGTATCAAACTGCCAGAGTCACGTGATTTCAGTAAACGAGGCTTCATTACGTCATAACTGTTTCGGAACACTTCGGAGCTTCAATGGTTCATCGCTGGGGGCGATGATCTCTGTCAACCCAGGAATCATGAGGATTCACTGAGAACCATTGAACAAGTGTCTGTGGGTTTTACCTGATCTCTGATCAGTTTTATACATTTGTAGACTATTTAATTAGACATAATTAAAATGAATAATGGTAGTTAATAGTCTTATTGGCCTGTTTAGCTGAGCCATTCATAGAACTAACAAAACAAACCCTGACAATTGATAAAAGAACATATATACACTTGAAAATCTTGTTAGATGATTAGATAATTACATTTGAAAGATTTTACTTCCAATAAAACATTTGCAATAGATTTGTAAAAGGGTTTTTTAATGCATGTTTGGCCCGGGTTTTTGTTGCATTTACACTGTTCTGACCCCTAGGGGTCACCATGGAGACAGGTGTCGGATTGTTTCGAAGCCTCGACAAAATACGGCACATTTGCTTCAACTTTTTCAGTGTTTCACGAAGCCTCCATCTGCCCACCACTACCACTATTATATTCACAGGATGAAGCATAAAAGTCAAGTCAAGTCAAGTCATCTTCATTTATATAGCGCTTTTAACAATGGATTGTTCCAAAGCAGCTTTACAGAGATAAACATATAATTTAAGGTAACAGAGATTGTTTTGGCTCTATAGCGGTTCTTAAAACAAAGGCTGAATTCTGAACGGCAGAAATAGTACTAGTAAACTATTCAGAATTAAGCTCAATATGTGCATTCTATGTATGTTCCAAAAGGGTGGAAAAACAAGGACAATTGAAACTTAAGAACAAATGGAAACAACCAGTTGCATAAACTCCCACACTCATGCAAGTCTGGAGAATCATGACTGTTAATGAAAAGGGAGGGATTATCGTTAATTAGCCAAAATCTGTAGAGTACAAAAAGACCAAAGGGCAGCATCTCAACAGTGTGACTAGCTGTTGAACAATGGCAGGAAGTTGGTGTGTTGTTCAGTCTCTGGCACTTTGTGTTTGGTTCTGTGCTTTCTGCCATGCCGTTCCAAAGTGGAGTAATCTGCCCCAAAGTCCTCAAGCTCTGATGTTCCAGCGAACTGACCAGCGGTTTCAACAGCAAGCTAGTCAACAGTTTCCTCAGTCAGTTCAACATGCTAGTCAACAGTTTCCTCAGCAGTTTCCTCAGTCAGTTCAACGGCAAGCTAATCAACAGTATCCTAAGCCAGTTCAACAGCAAGCTAGTCAGCAGTTTCCTCAGTCAGTTCAATGGCAAGCTAGTCAACAGTATCCTCCGTTAGTTCAACAACAAGCTAGTCAGCAGTTTCCTCAGTCCGTTCAACAGCAAGCAGGTCAACAGTATCCTCAGACAGTTCTACAACAAGCAAGTCAACAGTATCCTCAGTCAGTTCAATGGCAAGCTAGTCAACAGTATCCTCCGTCAGTTCAACAACAAGCTAGTCAACAGTTTCCTCAGTCAGTTCAACAGCAAGCTAGTCAACAGTATCCTCAGACAGTTCAACAACAAGCAAGTCAACAGTATCCTCCGTCAGTTCAACAGCAAGCTAGTCAACAGTTTCCTCAGCAGTTTCAGCCTAAACAGCCAGTGGCACAGGCAGAGCCCCTTGACAAATGTGCTGTAGCTGATTATGAGCAGATCCAATGTGGACCACCTGGTATCAGTGGTGCTGAGTGTGCAGCTATTAACTGCTGCTTTAACGGACAGCAGTGTTACTATGGGAAGGCCGGTAAGAGTGTCGAGTCAATGTAAAGGTGTTTCTTGTTAAACTGATCCTCATCAATAACCAGCTCTTGTACCTTGTTCCAGTCACTGTCCAGTGTATAAGAGATGGTCAGTTTGTGGTAGTGGTGGCTAGAGATGTCACGCTGCCTCGTTTGAGCCTGGATTCAGTCCGTCTCCTGGGTGGAAATGATCCAGCTTGCAGTCCTGTGGGATCCACACCTTTCTTTGCTATATACCAGTTCCCTGTCACTGCGTGCGGCACGAGCATGATAGTGAGTAGCTGCTTGTGGTTTTGTTCTGCATGGCTTAGAATGGACTGGATGCCAACAGTGTTTCTATTTGCAGGAGGACAGTGGATATGTGGTGTATGAAAACAGAATGACCTCCTCGTATGAAGTGGGTATCGGACCACTTGGTTCCATCACAAGGGACAGCCATTTTGAGTGGGTGATGTATGCTTTAGCACGTTTGTTAATCCTTGGCAAAGGCTACAAGCTCACTGTTTGTTTTCCAGGCTTCTCTTCCAGTGTAGGTACTCTGGTACTTCTGTGGAAGCTCTGGTTGTGGAGGTCAACACTGTTCCTCCACCTCCACCAGTAGCTGCTCCTGGACCCCTCAGGGTGGAGCTTAGACTAGCAAATGGTCAGTGTGTCACCAAAGGCTGTGCAGAAGGTAAGTGTTTGACCCAAGTGTGTGCCTAAAGCCTTTCTAAAGCTCCAGGTTGCAGCGGTTTCTGGTTAAACACTATTCTTCCTCAGGGGACGAGGCGTACACTTCCTACTACAGTGATGCTGATTATCCTGTTACAAAAGTCCTGCGGGAGCCTGTGTATGTTGAGGTGCACGTTTTGGAGAGGACCGACCCCAACATTGTCCTGATGCTGGGACATTGCTGGGCGACATCAACCCCCAGTCCACTCAGTCTACCCCAATGGGACCTTCTGGTTGATGGGTGAGTAAGGCCAGTCTTTATCCATCTAGTGTGCTGTAAGGTGTTTCTGATTCCCTCTTTGCCTTTCAGATGCCCTTACCAGGATGATCGTTACCTGACCACATTGGTTCCAGTGGCTGGATCGTCTGGTCTTCAGTTCCCAACCCACTACAAGCGCTTTATTGTGAAGATGTTCACATTTGTTGATCCATCATCACTGGCTCCTCTGCAGGAAACCGTATGCTCCGCAGCCTTACCTCAACCCTTAATATTAGTACTTTTTATAGTGAATTCTATGGCTAAACCCTTTCCCCCTCTGTTAGATCTTCATCCACTGTAGTACAGCAGTGTGCCATCCCTCTTCTGGCTCCTGTGAGCAAAGCTGCACTAGGAAAAGTGAGTGCTTGCTGTAAACCGACTTGGGAACCGTGAGAATTTGGTATTTAAATGCTCCTCATGCTTCTACCACTTCTCTTACAGGAAGGGACACTCCCATCAAGACCATCTCTAGTGGGCAAACTGTGGTGTCTAGTGGAGAAGTTAACCTGGTCATGTGAATTAAGATTTAATAAATTGATATTGATTTTCAACGAGTCGGATCTTACATGACTGTTCTTGGTTTTATTTATTGGGCCACACTACTAAACCAAAGTTCCATTTTTGCTTTAGCAAGGTTGTTCATTCTGATTGGTGCTTGATTTGAACTAAACAAGCCAAGCTTCTGCCCAAGCCATTTCACTGAACTACTTGCCAAGCTCCAGTTGCAAACCTGGGTTCCTCAATATTTTATATAGCAGGGTGCAGACTTTTCTCCTCGCAGTTTGTTTTGCCAAGGGATAAAATATAACGGTAATTGTGACTTATTTCACAATTCTTACTTATTTTTCACAATTGTGAGTTACAGTATTTCTGGCAAATAAACCCTGCATATGAGTTGACGTTCTCTTGATTTGTGTTCACATGAAAGTGCAATAATTCTGATAAAAAAAGAAATTTCTCAAATGAGAATAATCATGATTATCAGTCTAACCATCATTGTGCAGCCCTACTTGTTGTGTGAAGGGCTTTTAAATCCCTTTATTGCATTAATATAATCCATTTCCAGATGTCTTGTGACGCTGATGAGCTCAATTGGCCCATGCGGAGCTGGAATGGAGAGCTTGAGCTGGCTGTTGTCACCGAGAGCTTCGCTCTAATGATAGATGTTTGTGTGCATCTCCAGACCACAATGAACCTAGTCAGGGAAGTGAGTCCCAGTCACAAACTCAATGCTGGCAGACAGTGGCAAAGCATTGATAATAATCAGAAATGTTTCTTGAGCAGCAAATCGGCATATTAGAATGATTTCTAAAGGATCTTGTGACACTGAAGACTCGAGGCCAGAATAGCCAAAACATCCACTATTTAGTGGTGGGAATTTCAAAACACTGCTTCATGAAGCGTTGAGGCCTTTACAAATCGTTTGTTCCGAATCAATGGTTCGGAGCGTGTATCAAACTGCCAGAGTCACGTGATTTCAGTAAACGAGGCTTCATTACGTCATAACTGTTTCGGAACACTTCGGAGCTTCAATGGTTCATCGCTGGGGGCGATGATCTCTGTCAACCCAGGAATCATGAGGATTCACTGAGAACCATTGAACAAGTGTCTGTGGGTTTTACCTGATCTCTGATCAGTTTTATACATTTGTAGACTATTTAATTAGACATAATTAAAATGAATAATGGTAGTTAATAGTCTTATTGGCCTGTTTAGCTGAGCCATTCATAGAACTAACAAAACAAACCCTGACAATTGATAAAAGAACATATATACACTTGAAAATCTTGTTAGATGATTAGATAATTACATTTGAAAGATTTTACTTCCAATAAAACATTTGCAATAGATTTGTAAAAGGGTTTTTTAATGCATGTTTGGCCCGGGTTTTTGTTGCATTTACACTGTTCTGACCCCTAGGGGTCACCATGGAGACAGGTGTCGGATTGTTTCGAAGCCTCGACAAAATACGGCACATTTGCTTCAACTTTTTCAGTGTTTCACGAAGCCTCCATCTGCCCACCACTACCACTATTATATTCACAGGATGAAGCATAAAAGTCAAGTCAAGTCAAGTCATCTTCATTTATATAGCGCTTTTAACAATGGATTGTTCCAAAGCAGCTTTACAGAGATAAACATATAATTTAAGGTAACAGAGATTGTTTTGGCTCTATAGCGGTTCTTAAAACAAAGGCTGAATTCTGAACGGCAGAAATAGTACTAGTAAACTATTCAGAATTAAGCTCAATATGTGCATTCTATGTATGTTCCAAAAGGGTGGAAAAACAAGGACAATTGAAACTTAAGAACAAATGGAAACAACCAGTTGCATAAACTCCCACACTCATGCAAGTCTGAAGAATCATGACTGTTAATGAAAAGGGAGGGATTATCGTTAATTAGCCAAAATCTGTAGAGTACAAAAAGACCAAAGGGCAGCATCTCAACAGTGTGACTAGCTGTTGAACAATGGCAGGAAGTTGGTGTGTTGTTCAGTCTCTGGCACTTTGTGTTTGGTTCTGTGCTTTCTGCCATGCCGTTCCAAAGTGGAGTAATCTGCCCCAAAGTCCTCAATCTCTGATGTTCCAGCGAACTGACCAGCGGTTTCAACAGCAAGCTAGTCAACAGTTTCCTCAGTCAGTTCAACATGCTAGTCAACAGTTTCCTCAGCAGTTTCCTCAGTCAGTTCAACGGCAAGCTAATCAACAGTATCCTAAGCCAGTTCAACAGCAAGCTAGTCAGCAGTTTCCTCAGTCAGTTCAATGGCAAGCTAGTCAACAGTATCCTCCGTTAGTTCAACAACAAGCTAGTCAGCAGTTTCCTCAGTCCGTTCAACAGCAAGCAGGTCAACAGTATCCTCAGACAGTTCTACAACAAGCAAGTCAACAGTATCCTCAGTCAGTTCAATGGCAAGCTAGTCAACAGTATCCTCCGTCAGTTCAACAACAAGCTAGTCAACAGTTTCCTCAGTCAGTTCAACAGCAAGCTAGTCAACAGTATCCTCAGACAGTTCAACAACAAGCAAGTCAACAGTATCCTCCGTCAGTTCAACAGCAAGCTAGTCAACAGTTTCCTCAGCAGTTTCAGCCTAAACAACCAGTGGCACAGGCAGAGCCCCTTGACAAATGTGCTGTAGCTGATTATGAGCAGATCCAATGTGGACCACCTGGTATCAGTGGTGCTGAGTGTGCAGCTATTAACTGCTGCTTTAACGGACAGCAGTGTTACTATGGGAAGGCCGGTAAGAGTGTCGAGTCAATGTAAAGGTGTTTCTTGTTAAACTGATCCTCATCAATAACCAGCTCTTGTACCTTGTTCCAGTCACTGTCCAGTGTATAAGAGATGGTCAGTTTGTGGTAGTGGTGGCTAGAGATGTCACGCTGCCTCGTTTGAGCCTGGATTCAGTCCGTCTCCTGGGTGGAAATGATCCAGCTTGCAGTCCTGTGGGATCCACACCTTTCTTTGCTATATACCAGTTCCCTGTCACTGCGTGCGGCACGAGCATGATAGTGAGTAGCTGCTTGTGGTTTTGTTCTGCATGGCTTAGAATGGACTGGATGCCAACAGTGTTTCTATTTGCAGGAGGACAGTGGATATGTGGTGTATGAAAACAGAATGACCTCCTCGTATGAAGTGGGTATCGGACCACTTGGTTCCATCACAAGGGACAGCCATTTTGAGTGGGTGATGTATGCTTTAGCACGTTTGTTAATCCTTGGCAAAGGCTACAAGCTCACTGTTTGTTTTCCAGGCTTCTCTTCCAGTGTAGGTACTCTGGTACTTCTGTGGAAGCTCTGGTTGTGGAGGTCAACACTGTTCCTCCACCTCCACCAGTAGCTGCTCCTGGACCCCTCAGGGTGGAGCTTAGACTAGCAAATGGTCAGTGTGTCACCAAAGGCTGTGCAGAAGGTAAGTGTTTGACCCAAGTGTGTGCCTAAAGCCTTTCTAAAGCTCCAGGTTGCAGCGGTTTCTGGTTAAACACTATTCTTCCTCAGGGGACGAGGCGTACACTTCCTACTACAGTGATGCTGATTATCCTGTTACAAAAGTCCTGCGGGAGCCTGTGTATGTTGAGGTGCACGTTTTGGAGAGGACCGACCCCAACATTGTCCTGATGCTGGGACATTGCTGGGCGACATCAACCCCCAGTCCACTCAGTCTACCCCAATGGGACCTTCTGGTTGATGGGTGAGTAAGGCCAGTCTTTATCCATCTAGTGTGCTGTAAGGTGTTTCTGATTCCCTCTTTGCCTTTCAGATGCCCTTACCAGGATGATCGTTACCTGACCACATTGGTTCCAGTGGCTGGATCGTCTGGTCTTCAGTTCCCAACCCACTACAAGCGCTTTATTGTGAAGATGTTCACATTTGTTGATCCATCATCACTGGCTCCTCTGCAGGAAACCGTATGCTCCGCAGCCTTACCTCAACCCTTAATATTAGTACTTTTTATAGTGAATTCTATGGCTAAACCCTTTCCCCCTCTGTTAGATCTTCATCCACTGTAGTACAGCAGTGTGCCATCCCTCTTCTGGCTCCTGTGAGCAAAGCTGCACTAGGAAAAGTGAGTGCTTGCTGTAAACCGACTTGGGAACCGTGAGAATTTGGTATTTAAATGCTTCTACCACTTCTCTTACAGGAAGGGACACTCCCATCAAGACCATCTCTAGTGGGCAAACTGTGGTGTCTAGTGGAGAAGTTAACCTGGTCATGTGAATTAAGATTTAATAAATTGATATTGATTTTCAACGAGTCGGATCTTACATGACTGTTCTTGGTTTTATTTATTGGGCCACACTACTAAACCAAAGTTCCATTTTTGCTTTAGCAAGGTTGTTCATTCTGATTGGTGCTTGATTTGAACTAAACAAGCCAAGCTTCTGCCCAAGCCATTTCACTGAACTACTTGCCAAGCTCCAGTTGCAAACCTGGGTTCCTCAATATTTTATATAGCAGGGTGCAGACTTTTCTCCTCGCAGTTTGTTTTGCCAAGGGATAAAATATAACGGTAATTGTGACTTATTTCACAATTCTTACTTATTTTTCACAATTGTGAGTTACAGTATTTCTGGCAAATAAACCCTGCATATGAGTTGACGTTCTCTTGATTTGTGTTCACATGAAAGTGCAATAATTCTGATAAAAAAAGAAATTTCTCAAATGAGAATAATCATGATTATCAGTCTAACCATCATTGTGCAGCCCTACTTGTTGTGTGAAGGGCTTTTAAATCCCTTTATTGCATTAATATAATCCATTTCCAGATGTCTTGTGACGCTGATGAGCTCAATTGGCCCATGCGGAGCTGGAATGGAGAGCTTGAGCTGGCTGTTGTCACCGAGAGCTTCGCTCTAATGATAGATGTTTGTGTGCATCTCCAGACCACAATGAACCTAGTCAGGGAAGTGAGTCCCAGTCACAAACTCAATGCTGGCAGACAGTGGCAAAGCATTGATAATAATCAGAAATGTTTCTTGAGCAGCAAATCGGCATATTAGAATGATTTCTAAAGGATCTTGTGACACTGAAGACTCGAGGCCAGAATAGCCAAAACATCCACTATTTAGTGGTGGGAATTTCAAAACACTGCTTCATGAAGCGTTGAGGCCTTTACAAATCGTTTGTTCCGAATCAATGGTTCGGAGCGTGTATCAAACTGCCAGAGTCACGTGATTTCAGTAAACGAGGCTTCATTACGTCATAACTGTTTCGGAACACTTCGGAGCTTCAATGGTTCATCGCTGGGGGCGATGATCTCTGTCAACCCAGGAATCATGAGGATTCACTGAGAACCATTGAACAAGTGTCTGTGGGTTTTACCTGATCTCTGATCAGTTTTATACATTTGTAGACTATTTAATTAGACATAATTAAAATGAATAATGGTAGTTAATAGTCTTATTGGCCTGTTTAGCTGAGCCATTCATAGAACTAACAAAACAAACCCTGACAATTGATAAAAGAACATATATACACTTGAAAATCTTGTTAGATGATTAGATGATTACATTTGAAAGATTTTACTTCCAATAAAACATTTGCAATAGATTTGTAAAAGGGTTTTTTAATGCATGTTTGGCCCGGGTTTTTGTTGCATTTACACTGTTCTGACCCCTAGGGGTCACCATGGAGACAGGTGTCGGATTGTTTCGAAGCCTCGACAAAATACGGCACATTTGCTTCAACTTTTTCAGTGTTTCACGAAGCCTCCATCTGCCCACCACTACCACTATTATATTCACAGGATGAAGCATAAAAGTCAAGTCAAGTCAAGTCATCTTCATTTATATAGCGCTTTTAACAATGGATTGTTCCAAAGCAGCTTTACAGAGATAAACATATAATTTAAGGTAACAGAGATTGTTTTGGCTTTATAGCGGTTCTTAAAACAAAGGCTGAATTCTGAACGGCAGAAATAGTACTAGTAAACTATTCAGAATTAAGCTCAATATGTGCATTCTATGTATGTTCCAAAAGGGTGGAAAAACAAGGACAATTGAAACTTAAGAACAAATGGAAACAACCAGTTGCATAAACTCCCACACTCATGCAAGTCTGGACAATCATGACTGTTAATGAAAAGGGAGGGATTATCGTTAATTAGCCAAAATCTGTAGAGTACAAAAAGACCAAAGGGCAGCATCTCAACAGTGTGACTAGCTGTTGAACAATGGCAGGAAGTTGGTGTGTTGTTCAGTCTCTGGCACTTTGTGTTTGGTTCTGTGCTTTCTGCCATGCCGTTCCAAAGTGGAGTAATCTGCCCCAAAGTCCTCAAGCTCTGATGTTCCAGCGAACTGACCAGCGGTTTCAACAGCAAGCTAGTCAACAGTTTCCTCAGTCAGTTCAACATGCTAGTCAACAGTTTCCTCAGTCAGTTCAACGTCAAGCTAATCAACAGTATCCTAAGCCAGTTCAACAGCAAGCTAGTCAGCAGTTTCCTCAGTCAGTTCAATGGCAAGCTAGTCAACAGTATCCTCCGTTAGTTCAACAACAAGCTAGTCAGCAGTTTCCTCAGTCCGTTCAACAGCAAGCAGGTCAACGGTATCCTCAGACAGTTCTACAACAAGCAAGTCAACAGTATCCTCAGTCAGTTCAATGGCAAGCTAGTCAACAGTATCCTCCGTCAGTTCAACAACAAGCTAGTCAACAGTTTCCTCAGTCAGTTCAACAGCAAGCTAGTCAACAGTATCCTCAGACAGTTCAACAACAAGCAAGTCAACAGTATCCTCCGTCAGTTCAACAACAAGCTAGTCAACAGTTTCCTCAGTCAGTTCAACAGCAAGCTAGTCAACAGTATCCTCAGACAGTTCAACAACAAGCAAGTCAACAGTATCCTCCGTCAGTTCAACAGCAAGCTAGTCAACAGTTTCCTCAGCAGTTTCAGCCTAAACAGCCAGTGGCACAGGCAGAGCCCCTTGACAAATGTGCTGTAGCTGATTATGAGCAGATCCAATGTGGACCACCTGGTATCAGTGGTGCTGAGTGTGCAGCTATTAACTGCTGCTTTAACGGACAGCAGTGTTACTATGGGAAGGCCGGTAAGAGTGTCGAGTCAATGTAAAGGTGTTTCTTGTTAAACTGATCCTCATCAATAACCAGCTCTTGTACCTTGTTCCAGTCACTGTCCAGTGTATAAGAGATGGTCAGTTTGTGGTAGTGGTGGCTAGAGATGTCACGCTGCCTCGTTTGAGCCTGGATTCAGTCCGTCTCCTGGGTGGAAATGATCCAGCTTGCAGTCCTGTGGGATCCACACCTTTCTTTGCTATATACCAGTTCCCTGTCACTGCGTGCGGCACGAGCATGATAGTGAGTAGCTGCTTGTGGTTTTGTTCTGCATGGCTTAGAATGGACTGGATGCCAACAGTGTTTCTATTTGCAGGAGGACAGTGGATATGTGGTGTATGAAAACAGAATGACCTCCTCGTATGAAGTGGGTATCGGACCACTTGGTTCCATCACAAGGGACAGCCATTTTGAGTGGGTGATGTATGCTTTAGCACGTTTGTTAATCCTTGGCAAAGGCTACAAGCTCACTGTTTGTTTTCCAGGCTTCTCTTCCAGTGTAGGTACTCTGGTACTTCTGTGGAAGCTCTGGTTGTGGAGGTCAACACTGTTCCTCCACCTCCACCAGTAGCTGCTCCTGGACCCCTCAGGGTGGAGCTTAGACTAGCAAATGGTCAGTGTGTCACCAAAGGCTGTGCAGAAGGTAAGTGTTTGACCCAAGTGTGTGCCTAAAGCCTTTCTAAAGCTCCAGGTTGCAGCGGTTTCTGGTTAAACACTATTCTTCCTCAGGGGACGAGGCGTACACTTCCTACTACAGTGATGCTGATTATCCTGTTACAAAAGTCCTGCGGGAGCCTGTGTATGTTGAGGTGCACGTTTTGGAGAGGACCGACCCCAACATTGTCCTGATGCTGGGACATTGCTGGGCGACATCAACCCCCAGTCCACTCAGTCTACCCCAATGGGACCTTCTGGTTGATGGGTGAGTAAGGCCAGTCTTTATCCATCTAGTGTGCTGTAAGGTGTTTCTGATTCCCTCTTTGCCTTTCAGATGCCCTTACCAGGATGATCGTTACCTGACCACATTGGTTCCAGTGGCTGGATCGTCTGGTCTTCAGTTCCCAACCCACTACAAGCGCTTTATTGTGAAGATGTTCACATTTGTTGATCCATCATCACTGGCTCCTCTGCAGGAAACCGTATGCTCCGCAGCCTTACCTCAACCCTTAATATTAGTACTTTTTATAGTGAATTCTATGGCTAAACCCTTTCCCCCTCTGTTAGATCTTCATCCACTGTAGTACAGCAGTGTGCCATCCCTCTTCTGGCTCCTGTGAGCAAAGCTGCACTAGGAAAAGTGAGTGCTTGCTGTAAACCGACTTGGGAACCGTGAGAATTTGGTATTTAAATGCTCCTCATGCTTCTACCACTTCTCTTACAGGAAGGGACACTCCCATCAAGACCATCTCTAGTGGGCAAACTGTGGTGTCTAGTGGAGAAGTTAACCTGGTCATGTGAATTAAGATTTAATAAATTGATATTGATTTTCAACGAGTCGGATCTTACATGACTGTTCTTGGTTTTATTTATTGGGCCACACTACTAAACCAAAGTTCCATTTTTGCTTTAGCAAGGTTGTTCATTCTGATTGGTGCTTGATTTGAACTAAACAAGCCAAGCTTCTGCCCAAGCCATTTCACTGAACTACTTGCCAAGCTCCAGTTGCAAACCTGGGTTCCTCAATATTTTATATAGCAGGGTGCAGACTTTTCTCCTCGCAGTTTGTTTTGCCAAGGGATAAAATATAACGGTAATTGTGACTTATTTCACAATTCTTACTTATTTTTCACAATTGTGAGTTACAGTATTTCTGGCAAATAAACCCTGCATATGAGTTGACGTTCTCTTGATTTGTGTTCACATGAAAGTGCAATAATTCTGATAAAAAAAGAAATTTCTCAAATGAGAATAATCATGATTATCAGTCTAACCATCATTGTGCAGCCCTACTTGTTGTGTGAAGGGCTTTTAAATCCCTTTATTGCATTAATATAATCCATTTCCAGATGTCTTGTGACGCTGATGAGCTCAATTGGCCCATGCGGAGCTGGAATGGAGAGCTTGAGCTGGCTGTTGTCACCGAGAGCTTCGCTCTAATGATAGATGTTTGTGTGCATCTCCAGACCACAATGAACCTAGTCAGGGAAGTGAGTCCCAGTCACAAACTCAATGCTGGCAGACAGTGGCAAAGCATTGATAATAATCAGAAATGTTTCTTGAGCAGCAAATCGGCATATTAGAATGATTTCTAAAGGATCTTGTGACACTGAAGACTCGAGGCCAGAATAGCCAAAACATCCACTATTTAGTGGTGGGAATTTCAAAACACTGCTTCATGAAGCGTTGAGGCCTTTACAAATCGTTTGTTCCGAATCAATGGTTCGGAGCGTGTATCAAACTGCCAGAGTCACGTGATTTCAGTAAACGAGGCTTCATTACGTCATAACTGTTTCGGAACACTTCGGAGCTTCAATGGTTCATCGCTGGGGGCGATGATCTCTGTCAACCCAGGAATCATGAGGATTCACTGAGAACCATTGAACAAGTGTCTGTGGGTTTTACCTGATCTCTGATCAGTTTTATACATTTGTAGACTATTTAATTAGACATAATTAAAATGAATAATGGTAGTTAATAGTCTTATTGGCCTGTTTAGCTGAGCCATTCATAGAACTAACAAAACAAACCCTGACAATTGATAAAAGAACATATATACACTTGAAAATCTTGTTAGATGATTAGATAATTACATTTGAAAGATTTTACTTCCAATAAAACATTTGCAATAGATTTGTAAAAGGGTTTTTTAATGCATGTTTGGCCCGGGTTTTTGTTGCATTTACACTGTTCTGACCCCTAGGGGTCACCATGGAGACAGGTGTCGGATTGTTTCGAAGCCTCGACAAAATACGGCACATTTGCTTCAACTTTTTCAGTGTTTCACGAAGCCTCCATCTGCCCACCACTACCACTATTATATTCACAGGATGAAGCATAAAAGTCAAGTCAAGTCAAGTCATCTTCATTTATATAGCGCTTTTAACAATGGATTGTTCCAAAGCAGCTTTACAGAGATAAACATATAATTTAAGGTAACAGAGATTGTTTTGGCTTTATAGCGGTTCTTAAAACAAAGGCTGAATTCTGAACGGCAGAAATAGTACTAGTAAACTATTCAGAATTAAGCTCAATATGTGCATTCTATGTATGTTCCAAAAGGGTGGAAAAACAAGGACAATTGAAACTTAAGAACAAATGGAAACAACCAGTTGCATAAACTCCCACACTCATGCAAGTCTGGACAATCATGACTGTTAATGAAAAGGGAGGGATTATCGTTAATTAGCCAAAATCTGTAGAGTACAAAAAGACCAAAGGGCAGCATCTCAACAGTGTGACTAGCTGTTGAACAATGGCAGGAAGTTGGTGTGTTGTTCAGTCTCTGGCACTTTGTGTTTGGTTCTGTGCTTTCTGCCATGCCGTTCCAAAGTGGAGTAATCTGCCCCAAAGTCCTCAAGCTCTGATGTTCCAGCGAACTGACCAGCGGTTTCAACAGCAAGCTAGTCAACAGTTTCCTCAGTCAGTTCAACATGCTAGTCAACAGTTTCCTCAGTCAGTTCAACGGCAAGCTAATCAACAGTATCCTAAGCCAGTTCAACAGCAAGCTAGTCAGCAGTTTCCTCAGTCAGTTCAATGGCAAGCTAGTCAACAGTATCCTCCGTTAGTTCAACAACAAGCTAGTCAGCAGTTTCCTCAGTCCGTTCAACAGCAAGCAGGTCAACAGTATCCTCAGACAGTTCTACAACAAGCAAGTCAACAGTATCCTCAGTCAGTTCAATGGCAAGCTAGTCAACAGTATCCTCCGTCAGTTCAACAACAAGCTAGTCAACAGTTTCCTCAGTCAGTTCAACAGCAAGCTAGTCAACAGTATCCTCAGACAGTTCAACAACAAGCAAGTCAACAGTATCCTCCGTCAGTTCAACAGCAAGCTAGTCAACAGTTTCCTCAGCAGTTTCAGCCTAAACAGCCAGTGGCACAGGCAGAGCCCCTTGACAAATGTGCTGTAGCTGATTATGAGCAGATCCAATGTGGACCACCTGGTATCAGTGGTGCTGAGTGTGCAGCTATTAACTGCTGCTTTAACGGACAGCAGTGTTACTATGGGAAGGCCGGTAAGAGTGTCGAGTCAATGTAAAGGTGTTTCTTGTTAAACTGATCCTCATCAATAACCAGCTCTTGTACCTTGTTCCAGTCACTGTCCAGTGTATAAGAGATGGTCAGTTTGTGGTAGTGGTGGCTAGAGATGTCACGCTGCCTCGTTTGAGCCTGGATTCAGTCCGTCTCCTGGGTGGAAATGATCCAGCTTGCAGTCGTGTGGGATCCACACCTTTCTTTGCTATATACCAGTTCCCTGTCACTGCGTGCGGCACGAGCATGATAGTGAGTAGCTGCTTGTGGTTTTGTTCTGCATGGCTTAGAATGGACTGGATGCCAACAGTGTTTCTATTTGCAGGAGGACAGTGGATATGTGGTGTATGAAAACAGAATGACCTCCTCGTATGAAGTGGGTATCGGACCACTTGGTTCCATCACAAGGGACAGCCATTTTGAGTGGGTGATGTATGCTTTAGCACGTTTGTTAATCCTTGGCAAAGGCTACAAGCTCACTGTTTGTTTTCCAGGCTTCTCTTCCAGTGTAGGTACTCTGGTACTTCTGTGGAAGCTCTGGTTGTGGAGGTCAACACTGTTCCTCCACCTCCACCAGTAGCTGCTCCTGGACCCCTCAGGGTGGAGCTTAGACTAGCAAATGGTCAGTGTGTCACCAAAGGCTGTGCAGAAGGTAAGTGTTTGACCCAAGTGTGTGCCTAAAGCCTTTCTAAAGCTCCAGGTTGCAGCGGTTTCTGGTTAAACACTATTCTTCCTCAGGGGACGAGGCGTACACTTCCTACTACAGTGATGCTGATTATCCTGTTACAAAAGTCCTGCGGGAGCCTGTGTATGTTGAGGTGCACGTTTTGGAGAGGACCGACCCCAACATTGTCCTGATGCTGGGACATTGCTGGGCGACATCAACCCCCAGTCCACTCAGTCTACCCCAATGGGACCTTCTGGTTGATGGGTGAGTAAGGCCAGTCTTTATCCATCTAGTGTGCTGTAAGGTGTTTCTGATTCCCTCTTTGCCTTTCAGATGCCCTTACCAGGATGATCGTTACCTGACCACATTGGTTCCAGTGGCTGGATCGTCTGGTCTTCAGTTCCCAACCCACTACAAGCGCTTTATTGTGAAGATGTTCACATTTGTTGATCCATCATCACTGGCTCCTCTGCAGGAAACCGTATGCTCCGCAGCCTTACCTCAACCCTTAATATTAGTACTTTTTATAGTGAATTCTATGGCTAAACCCTTTCCCCCTCTGTTAGATCTTCATCCACTGTAGTACAGCAGTGTGCCATCCCTCTTCTGGCTCCTGTGAGCAAAGCTGCACTAGGAAAAGTGAGTGCTTGCTGTAAACCGACTTGGGAACCGTGAGAATTTGGTATTTAAATGCTCCTCATGCTTCTACCACTTCTCTTACAGGAAGGGACACTCCCATCAAGACCATCTCTAGTGGGCAAACTGTGGTGTCTAGTGGAGAAGTTAACCTGGTCATGTGAATTAAGATTTAATAAATTGATATTGATTTTCAACGAGTCGGATCTTACATGACTGTTCTTGGTTTTATTTATTGGGCCACACTACTAAACCAAAGTTCCATTTTTGCTTTAGCAAGGTTGTTCATTCTGATTGGTGCTTGATTTGAACTAAACAAGCCAAGCTTCTGCCCAAGCCATTTCACTGAACTACTTGCCAAGCTCCAGTTGCAAACCTGGGTTCCTCAATATTTTATATAGCAGGGTGCAGACTTTTCTCCTCGCAGTTTGTTTTGCCAAGGGATAAAATATAACGGTAATTGTGACTTATTTCACAATTCTTACTTATTTTTCACAATTGTGAGTTACAGTATTTCTGGCAAATAAACCCTGCATATGAGTTGACGTTCTCTTGATTTGTGTTCACATGAAAGTGCAATAATTCTGATAAAAAAAGAAATTTCTCAAATGAGAATAATCATGATTATCAGTCTAACCATCATTGTGCAGCCCTACTTGTTGTGTGAAGGGCTTTTAAATCCCTTTATTGCATTAATATAATCCATTTCCAGATGTCTTGTGACGCTGATGAGCTCAATTGGCCCATGCGGAGCTGGAATGGAGAGCTTGAGCTGGCTGTTGTCACTGAGAGCTTCGCTCTAATGATAGATGTTTGTGTGCATCTCCAGACCACAATGAACCTAGTCAGGGAAGTGAGTCCCAGTCACAAACTCAATGCTGGCAGACAGTGGCAAAGCATTGATAATAATCAGAAATGTTTCTTGAGCAGCAAATCGGCATATTAGAATGATTTCTAAAGGATCTTGTGACACTGAAGACTCGAGGCCAGAATAGCCAAAACATCCACTATTTAGTGGTGGGAATTTCAAAACACTGCTTCATGAAGCGTTGAGGCCTTTACAAATCGTTTGTTCCGAATCAATGGTTCGGAGCGTGTATCAAACTGCCAGAGTCACGTGATTTCAGTAAACGAGGCTTCATTACGTCATAACTGTTTCGGAACACTTCGGAGCTTCAATGGTTCATCGCTGGGGGCGATGATCTCTGTCAACCCAGGAATCATGAGGATTCACTGAGAACCATTGAACAAGTGTCTGTGGGTTTTACCTGATCTCTGATCAGTTTTATACATTTGTAGACTATTTAATTAGACATAATTAAAATGAATAATGGTAGTTAATAGTCTTATTGGCCTGTTTAGCTGAGCCATTCATAGAACTAACAAAACAAACCCTGACAATTGATAAAAGAACATATATACACTTGAAAATCTTGTTAGATGATTAGATAATTACATTTGAAAGATTTTACTTCCAATAAAACATTTGCAATAGATTTGTAAAAGGGTTTTTTAATGCATGTTTGGCCCGGGTTTTTGTTGCATTTACACTGTTCTGACCCCTAGGGGTCACCATGGAGACAGGTGTCGGATTGTTTCGAAGCCTCGACAAAATACGGCACATTTGCTTCAACTTTTTCAGTGTTTCACGAAGCCTCCATCTGCCCACCACTACCACTATTATATTCACAGGATGAAGCATAAAAGTCAAGTCAAGTCAAGTCATCTTCATTTATATAGCGCTTTTAACAATGGATTGTTCCAAAGCAGCTTTACAGAGATAAACATATAATTTAAGGTAACAGAGATTGTTTTGGCTTTATAGCGGTTCTTAAAACAAAGGCTGAATTCTGAACGGCAGAAATAGTACTAGTAAACTATTCAGAATTAAGCTCAATATGTGCATTCTATGTATGTTCCAAAAGGGTGGAAAAACAAGGACAATTGAAACTTAAGAACAAATGGAAACAACCAGTTGCATAAACTCCCACACTCATGCAAGTCTGGAGAATCATGACTGTTAATGAAAAGGGAGGGATTATCGTTAATTAGCCAAAATCTGTAGAGTACAAAAAGACCAAAGGGCAGCATCTCAACAGTGTGACTAGCTGTTGAACAATGGCAGGAAGTTGGTGTGTTGTTCAGTCTCTGGCACTTTGTGTTTGGTTCTGTGCTTTCTGCCATGCCGTTCCAAAGTGGAGTAATCTGCCCCAAAGTCCTCAAGCTCTGATGTTCCAGCGAACTGACCAGCGGTTTCAACAGCAAGCTAGTCAACAGTTTCCTCAGTCAGTTCAACATGCTAGTCAACAGTTTCCTCAGTCAGTTCAACGGCAAGCTAATCAACAGTATCCTAAGCCAGTTCAACAGCAAGCTAGTCAGCAGTTTCCTCAGTCAGTTCAATGGCAAGCTAGTCAACAGTATCCTCCGTTAGTTCAACAACAAGCTAGTCAGCAGTTTCCTCAGTCCGTTCAACAGCAAGCAGGTCAACAGTATCCTCAGACAGTTCTACAACAAGCAAGTCAACAGTATCCTCAGTCAGTTCAATGGCAAGCTAGTCAACAGTATCCTCCGTCAGTTCAACAACAAGCTAGTCAACAGTTTCCTCAGTCAGTTCAACAGCAAGCTAGTCAACAGTATCCTCAGACAGTTCAACAACAAGCAAGTCAACAGTATCCTCCGTCAGTTCAACAGCAAGCTAGTCAACAGTTTCCTCAGCAGTTTCAGCCTAAACAGCCAGTGGCACAGGCAGAGCCCCTTGACAAATGTGCTGTAGCTGATTATGAGCAGATCCAATGTGGACCACCTGGTATCAGTGGTGCTGAGTGTGCAGCTATTAACTGCTGCTTTAACGGACAGCAGTGTTACTATGGGAAGGCCGGTAAGAGTGTCGAGTCAATGTAAAGGTGTTTCTTGTTAAACTGATCCTCATCAATAACCAGCTCTTGTACCTTGTTCCAGTCACTGTCCAGTGTATAAGAGATGGTCAGTTTGTGGTAGTGGTGGCTAGAGATGTCACGCTGCCTCGTTTGAGCCTGGATTCAGTCCGTCTCCTGGGTGGAAATGATCCAGCTTGCAGTCCTGTGGGATCCACACCTTTCTTTGCTATATACCAGTTCCCTGTCACTGCGTGCGGCACGAGCATGATAGTGAGTAGCTGCTTGTGGTTTTGTTCTGCATGGCTTAGAATGGACTGGATGCCAACAGTGTTTCTATTTGCAGGAGGACAGTGGATATGTGGTGTATGAAAACAGAATGACCTCCTCGTATGAAGTGGGTATCGGACCACTTGGTTCCATCACAAGGGACAGCCATTTTGAGTGGGTGATGTATGCTTTAGCACGTTTGTTAATCCTTGGCAAAGGCTACAAGCTCACTGTTTGTTTTCCAGGCTTCTCTTCCAGTGTAGGTACTCTGGTACTTCTGTGGAAGCTCTGGTTGTGGAGGTCAACACTGTTCCTCCACCTCCACCAGTAGCTGCTCCTGGACCCCTCAGGGTGGAGCTTAGACTAGCAAATGGTCAGTGTGTCACCAAAGGCTGTGCAGAAGGTAAGTGTTTGACCCAAGTGTGTGCCTAAAGCCTTTCTAAAGCTCCAGGTTGCAGCGGTTTCTGGTTAAACACTATTCTTCCTCAGGGGACGAGGCGTACACTTCCTACTACAGTGATGCTGATTATCCTGTTACAAAAGTCCTGCGGGAGCCTGTGTATGTTGAGGTGCACGTTTTGGAGAGGACCGACCCCAACATTGTCCTGATGCTGGGACATTGCTGGGCGACATCAACCCCCAGTCCACTCAGTCTACCCCAATGGGACCTTCTGGTTGATGGGTGAGTAAGGCCAGTCTTTATCCATCTAGTGTGCTGTAAGGTGTTTCTGATTCCCTCTTTGCCTTTCAGATGCCCTTACCAGGATGATCGTTACCTGACCACATTGGTTCCAGTGGCTGGATCGTCTGGTCTTCAGTTCCCAACCCACTACAAGCGCTTTATTGTGAAGATGTTCACATTTGTTGATCCATCATCACTGGCTCCTCTGCAGGAAACCGTATGCTCCGCAGCCTTACCTCAACCCTTAATATTAGTACTTTTTATAGTGAATTCTATGGCTAAACCCTTTCCCCCTCTGTTAGATCTTCATCCACTGTAGTACAGCAGTGTGCCATCCCTCTTCTGGCTCCTGTGAGCAAAGCTGCACTAGGAAAAGTGAGTGCTTGCTGTAAACCGACTTGGGAACCGTGAGAATTTGGTATTTAAATGCTCCTCATGCTTCTACCACTTCTCTTACAGGAAGGGACACTCCCATCAAGACCATCTCTAGTGGGCAAACTGTGGTGTCTAGTGGAGAAGTTAACCTGGTCATGTGAATTAAGATTTAATAAATTGATATTGATTTTCAACGAGTCGGATCTTACATGACTGTTCTTGGTTTTATTTATTGGGCCACACTACTAAACCAAAGTTCCATTTTTGCTTTAGCAAGGTTGTTCATTCTGATTGGTGCTTGATTTGAACTAAACAAGCCAAGCTTCTGCCCAAGCCATTTCACTGAACTACTTGCCAAGCTCCAGTTGCAAACCTGGGTTCCTCAATATTTTATATAGCAGGGTGCAGACTTTTCTCCTCGCAGTTTGTTTTGCCAAGGGATAAAATATAACGGTAATTGTGAGTTACAGTATTTCTGGCAAATAAACCCTGCATATGAGTTGACGTTCTCTTGATTTGTGTTCACATGAAAGTGCAATAATTCTGATAAAAAAAGAAATTTCTCAAATGAGAATAATCATGATTATCAGTCTAACCATCATTGTGCAGCCCTACTTGTTGTGTGAAGGGCTTTTAAATCCCTTTATTGCATTAATATAATCCATTTCCAGATGTCTTGTGACGCTGATGAGCTCAATTGGCCCATGCGGAGCTGGAATGGAGAGCTTGAGCTGGCTGTTGTCACCGAGAGCTTCGCTCTAATGATAGATGTTTGTGTGCATCTCCAGACCACAATGAACCTAGTCAGGGAAGTGAGTCCCAGTCACAAACTCAATGCTGGCAGACAGTGGCAAAGCATTGATAATAATCAGAAATGTTTCTTGAGCAGCAAATCGGCATATTAGAATGATTTCTAAAGGATCTTGTGACACTGAAGACTCGAGGCCAGAATAGCCAAAACATCCACTATTTAGTGGTGGGAATTTCAAAACACTGCTTCATGAAGCGTTGAGGCCTTTACAAATCGTTTGTTCCGAATCAATGGTTCGGAGCGTGTATCAAACTGCCAGAGTCACGTGATTTCAGTAAACGAGGCTTCATTACGTCATAACTGTTTCGGAACACTTCGGAGCTTCAATGGTTCATCGCTGGGGGCGATGATCTCTGTCAACCCAGGAATCATGAGGATTCACTGAGAACCATTGAACAAGTGTCTGTGGGTTTTACCTGATCTCTGATCAGTTTTATACATTTGTAGACTATTTAATTAGACATAATTAAAATGAATAATGGTAGTTAATAGTCTTATTGGCCTGTTTAGCTGAGCCATTCATAGAACTAACAAAACAAACCCTGACAATTGATAAAAGAACATATATACACTTGAAAATCTTGTTAGATGATTAGATAATTACATTTGAAAGATTTTACTTCCAATAAAACATTTGCAATAGATTTGTAAAAGGGTTTTTTAATGCATGTTTGGCCCGGGTTTTTGTTGCATTTACACTGTTCTGACCCCTAGGGGTCACCATGGAGACAGGTGTCGGATTGTTTCGAAGCCTCGACAAAATACGGCACATTTGCTTCAACTTTTTCAGTGTTTCACGAAGCCTCCATCTGCCCACCACTACCACTATTATATTCACAGGATGAAGCATAAAAGTCAAGTCATCTTCATTTATATAGCGCTTTTAACAATGGATTGTTCCAAAGCAGCTTTACAGAGATAAACATATAATTTAAGGTAACAGAGATTGTTTTGGCTCTATAGCGGTTCTTAAAACAAAGGCTGAATTCTGAACGGCAGAAATAGTACTAGTAAACTATTCAGAATTAAGCTCAATATGTGCATTCTATGTATGTTCCAAAAGGGTGGAAAAACAAGGACAATTGAAACTTAAGAACAAATGGAAACAACCAGTTGCATAAACTCCCACACTCATGCAAGTCTGGAGAATCATGACTGTTAATGAAAAGGGAGGGATTATCGTTAATTAGCCAAAATCTGTAGAGTACAAAAAGACCAAAGGGCAGCATCTCAACAGTGTGACTAGCTGTTGAACAATGGCAGGAAGTTGGTGTGTTGTTCAGTCTCTGGCACTTTGTGTTTGGTTCTGTGCTTTCTGCCATGCTGTTCCAAAGTGGAGTAATCTGCCCCAAAGTCCTCAAGCTCTGATGTTCCAGCGAACTGACCAGCGGTTTCAACAGCAAGCTAGTCAACAGTTTCCTCAGTCAGTTCAACATGCTAGTCAACAGTTTCCTCAGCAGTTTCCTCAGTCAGTTCAACGGCAAGCTAATCAACAGTATCCTAAGCCAGTTCAACAGCAAGCTAGTCAGCAGTTTCCTCAGTCAGTTCAATGGCAAGCTAGTCAACAGTATCCTCCGTTAGTTCAACAACAAGCTAGTCAGCAGTTTCCTCAGTCCGTTCAACAGCAAGCAGGTCAACAGTATCCTCAGACAGTTCTACAACAAGCAAGTCAACAGTATCCTCAGTCAGTTCAATGGCAAGCTAGTCAACAGTATCCTCCGTCAGTTCAACAACAAGCTAGTCAACAGTTTCCTCAGTCAGTTCAACAGCAAGCTAGTCAACAGTATCCTCAGACAGTTCAACAACAAGCAAGTCAACAGTATCCTCCGTCAGTTCAACAGCAAGCTAGTCAACAGTTTCCTCAGCAGTTTCAGCCTAAACAGCCAGTGGCACAGGCAGAGCCCCTTGACAAATGTGCTGTAGCTGATTATGAGCAGATCCAATGTGGACCACCTGGTATCAGTGGTGCTGAGTGTGCAGCTATTAACTGCTGCTTTAACGGACAGCAGTGTTACTATGGGAAGGCCGGTAAGAGTGTCGAGTCAATGTAAAGGTGTTTCTTGTTAAACTGATCCTCATCAATAACCAGCTCTTGTACCTTGTTCCAGTCACTGTCCAGTGTATAAGAGATGGTCAGTTTGTGGTAGTGGTGGCTAGAGATGTCACGCTGCCTCGTTTGAGCCTGGATTCAGTCCGTCTCCTGGGTGGAAATGATCCAGCTTGCAGTCCTGTGGGATCCACACCTTTCTTTGCTATATACCAGTTCCCTGTCACTGCGTGCGGCACGAGCATGATAGTGAGTAGCTGCTTGTGGTTTTGTTCTGCATGGCTTAGAATGGACTGGATGCCAACAGTGTTTCTATTTGCAGGAGGACAGTGGATATGTGGTGTATGAAAACAGAATGACCTCCTCGTATGAAGTGGGTATCGGACCACTTGGTTCCATCACAAGGGACAGCCATTTTGAGTGGGTGATGTATGCTTTAGCACGTTTGTTAATCCTTGGCAAAGGCTACAAGCTCACTGTTTGTTTTCCAGGCTTCTCTTCCAGTGTAGGTACTCTGGTACTTCTGTGGAAGCTCTGGTTGTGGAGGTCAACACTGTTCCTCCACCTCCACCAGTAGCTGCTCCTGGACCCCTCAGGGTGGAGCTTAGACTAGCAAATGGTCAGTGTGTCACCAAAGGCTGTGCAGAAGGTAAGTGTTTGACCCAAGTGTGTGCCTAAAGCCTTTCTAAAGCTCCAGGTTGCAGCGGTTTCTGGTTAAACACTATTCTTCCTCAGGGGACGAGGCGTACACTTCCTACTACAGTGATGCTGATTATCCTGTTACAAAAGTCCTGCGGGAGCCTGTGTATGTTGAGGTGCACGTTTTGGAGAGGACCGACCCCAACATTGTCCTGATGCTGGGACATTGCTGGGCGACATCAACCCCCAGTCCACTCAGTCTACCCCAATGGGACCTTCTGGTTGATGGGTGAGTAAGGCCAGTCTTTATCCATCTAGTGTGCTGTAAGGTGTTTCTGATTCCCTCTTTGCCTTTCAGATGCCCTTACCAGGATGATCGTTACCTGACCACATTGGTTCCAGTGGCTGGATCGTCTGGTCTTCAGTTCCCAACCCACTACAAGCGCTTTATTGTGAAGATGTTCACATTTGTTGATCCATCATCACTGGCTCCTCTGCAGGAAACCGTATGCTCCGCAGCCTTACCTCAACCCTTAATATTAGTACTTTTTATAGTGAATTCTATGGCTAAACCCTTTCCCCCTCTGTTAGATCTTCATCCACTGTAGTACAGCAGTGTGCCATCCCTCTTCTGGCTCCTGTGAGCAAAGCTGCACTAGGAAAAGTGAGTGCTTGCTGTAAACCGACTTGGGAACCGTGAGAATTTGGTATTTAAATGCTCCTCATGCTTCTACCACTTCTCTTACAGGAAGGGACACTCCCATCAAGACCATCTCTAGTGGGCAAACTGTGGTGTCTAGTGGAGAAGTTAACCTGGTCATGTGAATTAAGATTTAATAAATTGATATTGATTTTCAACGAGTCGGATCTTACATGACTGTTCTTGGTTTTATTTATTGGGCCACACTACTAAACCAAAGTTCCATTTTTGCTTTAGCAAGGTTGTTCATTCTGATTGGTGCTTGATTTGAACTAAACAAGCCAAGCTTCTGCCCAAGCCATTTCACTGAACTACTTGCCAAGCTCCAGTTGCAAACCTGGGTTCCTCAATATTTTATATAGCAGGGTGCAGACTTTTCTCCTCGCAGTTTGTTTTGCCAAGGGATAAAATATAACGGTAATTGTGAGTTACAGTATTTCTGGCAAATAAACCCTGCATATGAGTTGACGTTCTCTTGATTTGTGTTCACATGAAAGTGCAATAATTCTGATAAAAAAAGAAATTTCTCAAATGAGAATAATCATGATTATCAGTCTAACCATCATTGTGCAGCCCTACTTGTTGTGTGAAGGGCTTTTAAATCCCTTTATTGCATTAATATAATCCATTTCCAGATGTCTTGTGACGCTGATGAGCTCAATTGGCCCATGCGGAGCTGGAATGGAGAGCTTGAGCTGGCTGTTGTCACCGAGAGCTTCGCTCTAATGATAGATGTTTGTGTGCATCTCCAGACCACAATGAACCTAGTCAGGGAAGTGAGTCCCAGTCACAAACTCAATGCTGGCAGACAGTGGCAAAGCATTGATAATAATCAGAAATGTTTCTTGAGCAGCAAATCGGCATATTAGAATGATTTCTAAAGGATCTTGTGACACTGAAGACTCGAGGCCAGAATAGCCAAAACATCCACTATTTAGTGGTGGGAATTTCAAAACACTGCTTCATGAAGCGTTGAGGCCTTTACAAATCGTTTGTTCCGAATCAATGGTTCGGAGCGTGTATCAAACTGCCAGAGTCACGTGATTTCAGTAAACGAGGCTTCATTACGTCATAACTGTTTCGGAACACTTCGGAGCTTCAATGGTTCATCGCTGGGGGCGATGATCTCTGTCAACCCAGGAATCATGAGGATTCACTGAGAACCATTGAACAAGTGTCTGTGGGTTTTACCTGATCTCTGATCAGTTTTATACATTTGTAGACTATTTAATTAGACATAATTAAAATGAATAATGGTAGTTAATAGTCTTATTGGCCTGTTTAGCTGAGCCATTCATAGAACTAACAAAACAAACCCTGACAATTGATAAAAGAACATATATACACTTGAAAATCTTGTTAGATGATTAGATAATTACATTTGAAAGATTTTACTTCCAATAAAACATTTGCAATAGATTTGTAAAAGGGTTTTTTAATGCATGTTTGGCCCGGGTTTTTGTTGCATTTACACTGTTCTGACCCCTAGGGGTCACCATGGAGACAGGTGTCGGATTGTTTCGAAGCCTCGACAAAATACGGCACATTTGCTTCAACTTTTTCAGTGTTTCACGAAGCCTCCATCTGCCCACCACTACCACTATTATATTCACAGGATGAAGCATAAAAGTCAAGTCAAGTCAAGTCATCTTCATTTATATAGCGCTTTTAACAATGGATTGTTCCAAAGCAGCTTTACAGAGATAAACATATAATTTAAGGTAACAGAGATTGTTTTGGCTCTATAGCGGTTCTTAAAACAAAGGCTGAATTCTGAACGGCAGAAATAGTACTAGTAAACTATTCAGAATTAAGCTCAATATGTGCATTCTATGTATGTTCCAAAAGGGTGGAAAAACAAGGACAATTGAAACTTAAGAACAAATGGAAACAACCAGTTGCATAAACTCCCACACTCATGCAAGTCTGGAGAATCATGACTGTTAATGAAAAGGGAGGGATTATCGTTAATTAGCCAAAATCTGTAGAGTACAAAAAGACCAAAGGGCAGCATCTCAACAGTGTGATTAGCTGTTGAACAATGGCAGGAAGTTGGTGTGTTGTTCAGTCTCTGGCACTTTGTGTTTGGTTCTGTGCTTTCTGCCATGCTGTTCCAAAGTGGAGTAATCTGCCCCAAAGTCCTCAAGCTCTGATGTTCCAGCGAACTGACCAGCGGTTTCAACAGCAAGCTAGTCAACAGTTTCCTCAGTCAGTTCAACATGCTAGTCAACAGTTTCCTCAGCAGTTTCCTCAGTCAGTTCAACGGCAAGCTAATCAACAGTATCCTAAGCCAGTTCAACAGCAAGCTAGTCAGCAGTTTCCTCAGTCAGTTCAATGGCAAGCTAGTCAACAGTATCCTCCGTTAGTTCAACAACAAGCTAGTCAGCAGTTTCCTCAGTCCGTTCAACAGCAAGCAGGTCAACAGTATCCTCAGACAGTTCTACAACAAGCAAGTCAACAGTATCCTCAGTCAGTTCAATGGCAAGCTAGTCAACAGTATCCTCCGTCAGTTCAACAACAAGCTAGTCAACAGTTTCCTCAGTCAGTTCAACAGCAAGCTAGTCAACAGTATCCTCAGACAGTTCAACAACAAGCAAGTCAACAGTATCCTCCGTCAGTTCAACAGCAAGCTAGTCAACAGTTTCCTCAGCAGTTTCAGCCTAAACAGCCAGTGGCACAGGCAGAGCCCCTTGACAAATGTGCTGTAGCTGATTATGAGCAGATCCAATGTGGACCACCTGGTATCAGTGGTGCTGAGTGTGCAGCTATTAACTGCTGCTTTAACGGACAGCAGTGTTACTATGGGAAGGCCGGTAAGAGTGTCGAGTCAATGTAAAGGTGTTTCTTGTTAAACTGATCCTCATCAATAACCAGCTCTTGTACCTTGTTCCAGTCACTGTCCAGTGTATAAGAGATGGTCAGTTTGTGGTAGTGGTGGCTAGAGATGTCACGCTGCCTCGTTTGAGCCTGGATTCAGTCCGTCTCCTGGGTGGAAATGATCCAGCTTGCAGTCGTGTGGGATCCACACCTTTCTTTGCTATATACCAGTTCCCTGTCACTGCGTGCGGCACGAGCATGATAGTGAGTAGCTGCTTGTGGTTTTGTTCTGCATGGCTTAGAATGGACTGGATGCCAACAGTGTTTCTATTTGCAGGAGGACAGTGGATATGTGGTGTATGAAAACAGAATGACCTCCTCGTATGAAGTGGGTATCGGACCACTTGGTTCCATCACAAGGGACAGCCATTTTGAGTGGGTGATGTATGCTTTAGCACGTTTGTTAATCCTTGGCAAAGGCTACAAGCTCACTGTTTGTTTTCCAGGCTTCTCTTCCAGTGTAGGTACTCTGGTACTTCTGTGGAAGCTCTGGTTGTGGAGGTCAACACTGTTCCTCCACCTCCACCAGTAGCTGCTCCTGGACCCCTCAGGGTGGAGCTTAGACTAGCAAATGGTCAGTGTGTCACCAAAGGCTGTGCAGAAGGTAAGTGTTTGACCCAAGTGTGTGCCTAAAGCCTTTCTAAAGCTCCAGGTTGCAGCGGTTTCTGGTTAAACACTATTCTTCCTCAGGGGACGAGGCGTACACTTCCTACTACAGTGATGCTGATTATCCTGTTACAAAAGTCCTGCGGGAGCCTGTGTATGTTGAGGTGCACGTTTTGGAGAGGACCGACCCCAACATTGTCCTGATGCTGGGACATTGCTGGGCGACATCAACCCCCAGTCCACTCAGTCTACCCCAATGGGACCTTCTGGTTGATGGGTGAGTAAGGCCAGTCTTTATCCATCTAGTGTGCTGTAAGGTGTTTCTGATTCCCTCTTTGCCTTTCAGATGCCCTTACCAGGATGATCGTTACCTGACCACATTGGTTCCAGTGGCTGGATCGTCTGGTCTTCAGTTCCCAACCCACTACAAGCGCTTTATTGTGAAGATGTTCACATTTGTTGATCCATCATCACTGGCTCCTCTGCAGGAAACCGTATGCTCCGCAGCCTTACCTCAACCCTTAATATTAGTACTTTTTATAGTGAATTCTATGGCTAAACCCTTTCCCCCTCTGTTAGATCTTCATCCACTGTAGTACAGCAGTGTGCCATCCCTCTTCTGGCTCCTGTGAGCAAAGCTGCACTAGGAAAAGTGAGTGCTTGCTGTAAACCGACTTGGGAACCGTGAGAATTTGGTATTTAAATGCTCCTCATGCTTCTACCACTTCTCTTACAGGAAGGGACACTCCCATCAAGACCATCTCTAGTGGGCAAACTGTGGTGTCTAGTGGAGAAGTTAACCTGGTCATGTGAATTAAGATTTAATAAATTGATATTGATTTTCAACGAGTCGGATCTTACATGACTGTTCTTGGTTTTATTTATTGGGCCACACTACTAAACCAAAGTTCCATTTTTGCTTTAGCAAGGTTGTTCATTCTGATTGGTGCTTGATTTGAACTAAACAAGCCAAGCTTCTGCCCAAGCCATTTCACTGAACTACTTGCCAAGCTCCAGTTGCAAACCTGGGTTCCTCAATATTTTATATAGCAGGGTGCAGACTTTTCTCCTCGCAGTTTGTTTTGCCAAGGGATAAAATATAACGGTAATTGTGACTTATTTCACAATTCTTACTTATTTTTCACAATTGTGAGTTACAGTATTTCTGGCAAATAAACCCTGCATATGAGTTGACGTTCTCTTGATTTGTGTTCACATGAAAGTGCAATAATTCTGATAAAAAAAGAAATTTCTCAAATGAGAATAATCATGATTATCAGTCTAACCATCATTGTGCAGCCCTACTTGTTGTGTGAAGGGCTTTTAAATCCCTTTATTGCATTAATATAATCCATTTCCAGATGTCTTGTGACGCTGATGAGCTCAATTGGCCCATGCGGAGCTGGAATGGAGAGCTTGAGCTGGCTGTTGTCACCGAGAGCTTCGCTCTAATGATAGATGTTTGTGTGCATCTCCAGACCACAATGAACCTAGTCAGGGAAGTGAGTCCCAGTCACAAACTCAATGCTGGCAGACAGTGGCAAAGCATTGATAATAATCAGAAATGTTTCTTGAGCAGCAAATCGGCATATTAGAATGATTTCTAAAGGATCTTGTGACACTGAAGACTCGAGGCCAGAATAGCCAAAACATCCACTATTTAGTGGTGGGAATTTCAAAACACTGCTTCATGAAGCGTTGAGGCCTTTACAAATCGTTTGTTCCGAATCAATGGTTCGGAGCGTGTATCAAACTGCCAGAGTCACGTGATTTCAGTAAACGAGGCTTCATTACGTCATAACTGTTTCGGAACACTTCGGAGCTTCAATGGTTCATCGCTGGGGGCGATGATCTCTGTCAACCCAGGAATCATGAGGATTCACTGAGAACCATTGAACAAGTGTCTGTGGGTTTTACCTGATCTCTGATCAGTTTTATACATTTGTAGACTATTTAATTAGACATAATTAAAATGAATAATGGTAGTTAATAGTCTTATTGGCCTGTTTAGCTGAGCCATTCATAGAACTAACAAAACAAACCCTGACAATTGATAAAAGAACATATATACACTTGAAAATCTTGTTAGATGATTAGATAATTACATTTGAAAGATTTTACTTCCAATAAAACATTTGCAATAGATTTGTAAAAGGGTTTTTTAATGCATGTTTGGCCCGGGTTTTTGTTGCATTTACACTGTTCTGACCCCTAGGGGTCACCATGGAGACAGGTGTCGGATTGTTTCGAAGCCTCGACAAAATACGGCACATTTGCTTCAACTTTTTCAGTGTTTCACGAAGCCTCCATCTGCCCACCACTACCACTATTATATTCACAGGATGAAGCATAAAAGTCAAGTCAAGTCAAGTCATCTTCATTTATATAGCGCTTTTAACAATGGATTGTTCCAAAGCAGCTTTACAGAGATAAACATATAATTTAAGGTAACAGAGATTGTTTTGGCTTTATAGCGGTTCTTAAAACAAAGGCTGAATTCTGAACGGCAGAAATAGTACTAGTAAACTATTCAGAATTAAGCTCAATATGTGCATTCTATGTATGTTCCAAAAGGGTGGAAAAACAAGGACAATTGAAACTTAAGAACAAATGGAAACAACCAGTTGCATAAACTCCCACACTCATGCAAGTCTGGACAATCATGACTGTTAATGAAAAGGGAGGGATTATCGTTAATTAGCCAAAATCTGTAGAGTACAAAAAGACCAAAGGGCAGCATCTCAACAGTGTGACTAGCTGTTGAACAATGGCAGGAAGTTGGTGTGTTGTTCAGTCTCTGGCACTTTGTGTTTGGTTCTGTGCTTTCTGCCATGCCGTTCCAAAGTGGAGTAATCTGCCCCAAAGTCCTCAAGCTCTGATGTTCCAGCGAACTGACCAGCGGTTTCAACAGCAAGCTAGTCAACAGTTTCCTCAGTCAGTTCAACATGCTAGTCAACAGTTTCCTCAGTCAGTTCAACGGCAAGCTAATCAACAGTATCCTAAGCCAGTTCAACAGCAAGCTAGTCAGCAGTTTCCTCAGTCAGTTCAATGGCAAGCTAGTCAACAGTATCCTCCGTTAGTTCAACAACAAGCTAGTCAGCAGTTTCCTCAGTCCGTTCAACAGCAAGCAGGTCAACAGTATCCTCAGACAGTTCTACAACAAGCAAGTCAACAGTATCCTCAGTCAGTTCAATGGCAAGCTAGTCAACAGTATCCTCCGTCAGTTCAACAACAAGCTAGTCAACAGTTTCCTCAGTCAGTTCAACAGCAAGCTAGTCAACAGTATCCTCAGACAGTTCAACAACAAGCAAGTCAACAGTATCCTCCGTCAGTTCAACAGCAAGCTAGTCAACAGTTTCCTCAGCAGTTTCAGCCTAAACAGCCAGTGGCACAGGCAGAGCCCCTTGACAAATGTGCTGTAGCTGATTATGAGCAGATCCAATGTGGACCACCTGGTATCAGTGGTGCTGAGTGTGCAGCTATTAACTGCTGCTTTAACGGACAGCAGTGTTACTATGGGAAGGCCGGTAAGAGTGTCGAGTCAATGTAAAGGTGTTTCTTGTTAAACTGATCCTCATCAATAACCAGCTCTTGTACCTTGTTCCAGTCACTGTCCAGTGTATAAGAGATGGTCAGTTTGTGGTAGTGGTGGCTAGAGATGTCACGCTGCCTCGTTTGAGCCTGGATTCAGTCCGTCTCCTGGGTGGAAATGATCCAGCTTGCAGTCCTGTGGGATCCACACCTTTCTTTGCTATATACCAGTTCCCTGTCACTGCGTGCGGCACGAGCATGATAGTGAGTAGCTGCTTGTGGTTTTGTTCTGCATGGCTTAGAATGGACTGGATGCCAACAGTGTTTCTATTTGCAGGAGGACAGTGGATATGTGGTGTATGAAAACAGAATGACCTCCTCGTATGAAGTGGGTATCGGACCACTTGGTTCCATCACAAGGGACAGCCATTTTGAGTGGGTGATGTATGCTTTAGCACGTTTGTTAATCCTTGGCAAAGGCTACAAGCTCACTGTTTGTTTTCCAGGCTTCTCTTCCAGTGTAGGTACTCTGGTACTTCTGTGGAAGCTCTGGTTGTGGAGGTCAACACTGTTCCTCCACCTCCACCAGTAGCTGCTCCTGGACCCCTCAGGGTGGAGCTTAGACTAGCAAATGGTCAGTGTGTCACCAAAGGCTGTGCAGAAGGTAAGTGTTTGACCCAAGTGTGTGCCTAAAGCCTTTCTAAAGCTCCAGGTTGCAGCGGTTTCTGGTTAAACACTATTCTTCCTCAGGGGACGAGGCGTACACTTCCTACTACAGTGATGCTGATTATCCTGTTACAAAAGTCCTGCGGGAGCCTGTGTATGTTGAGGTGCACGTTTTGGAGAGGACCGACCCCAACATTGTCCTGATGCTGGGACATTGCTGGGCGACATCAACCCCCAGTCCACTCAGTCTACCCCAATGGGACCTTCTGGTTGATGGGTGAGTAAGGCCAGTCTTTATCCATCTAGTGTGCTGTAAGGTGTTTCTGATTCCCTCTTTGCCTTTCAGATGCCCTTACCAGGATGATCGTTACCTGACCACATTGGTTCCAGTGGCTGGATCGTCTGGTCTTCAGTTCCCAACCCACTACAAGCGCTTTATTGTGAAGATGTTCACATTTGTTGATCCATCATCACTGGCTCCTCTGCAGGAAACCGTATGCTCCGCAGCCTTACCTCAACCCTTAATATTAGTACTTTTTATAGTGAATTCTATGGCTAAACCCTTTCCCCCTCTGTTAGATCTTCATCCACTGTAGTACAGCAGTGTGCCATCCCTCTTCTGGCTCCTGTGAGCAAAGCTGCACTAGGAAAAGTGAGTGCTTGCTGTAAACCGACTTGGGAACCGTGAGAATTTGGTATTTAAATGCTCCTCATGCTTCTACCACTTCTCTTACAGGAAGGGACACTCCCATCAAGACCATCTCTAGTGGGCAAACTGTGGTGTCTAGTGGAGAAGTTAACCTGGTCATGTGAATTAAGATTTAATAAATTGATATTGATTTTCAACGAGTCGGATCTTACATGACTGTTCTTGGTTTTATTTATTGGGCCACACTACTAAACCAAAGTTCCATTTTTGCTTTAGCAAGGTTGTTCATTCTGATTGGTGCTTGATTTGAACTAAACAAGCCAAGCTTCTGCCCAAGCCATTTCACTGAACTACTTGCCAAGCTCCAGTTGCAAACCTGGGTTCCTCAATATTTTATATAGCAGGGTGCAGACTTTTCTCCTCGCAGTTTGTTTTGCCAAGGGATAAAATATAACGGTAATTGTGAGTTACAGTATTTCTGGCAAATAAACCCTGCATATGAGTTGACGTTCTCTTGATTTGTGTTCACATGAAAGTGCAATAATTCTGATAAAAAAAGAAATTTCTCAAATGAGAATAATCATGATTATCAGTCTAACCATCATTGTGCAGCCCTACTTGTTGTGTGAAGGGCTTTTAAATCCCTTTATTGCATTAATATAATCCATTTCCAGATGTCTTGTGACGCTGATGAGCTCAATTGGCCCATGCGGAGCTGGAATGGAGAGCTTGAGCTGGCTGTTGTCACCGAGAGCTTCGCTCTAATGATAGATGTTTGTGTGCATCTCCAGACCACAATGAACCTAGTCAGGGAAGTGAGTCCCAGTCACAAACTCAATGCTGGCAGACAGTGGCAAAGCATTGATAATAATCAGAAATGTTTCTTGAGCAGCAAATCGGCATATTAGAATGATTTCTAAAGGATCTTGTGACACTGAAGACTCGAGGCCAGAATAGCCAAAACATCCACTATTTAGTGGTGGGAATTTCAAAACACTGCTTCATGAAGCGTTGAGGCCTTTACAAATCGTTTGTTCCGAATCAATGGTTCGGAGCGTGTATCAAACTGCCAGAGTCACGTGATTTCAGTAAACGAGGCTTCATTACGTCATAACTGTTTCGGAACACTTCGGAGCTTCAATGGTTCATCGCTGGGGGCGATGATCTCTGTCAACCCAGGAATCATGAGGATTCACTGAGAACCATTGAACAAGTGTCTGTGGGTTTTACCTGATCTCTGATCAGTTTTATACATTTGTAGACTATTTAATTAGACATAATTAAAATGAATAATGGTAGTTAATAGTCTTATTGGCCTGTTTAGCTGAGCCATTCATAGAACTAACAAAACAAACCCTGACAATTGATAAAAGAACATATATACACTTGAAAATCTTGTTAGATGATTAGATAATTACATTTGAAAGATTTTACTTCCAATAAAACATTTGCAATAGATTTGTAAAAGGGTTTTTTAATGCATGTTTGGCCCGGGTTTTTGTTGCATTTACACTGTTCTGACCCCTAGGGGTCACCATGGAGACAGGTGTCGGATTGTTTCGAAGCCTCGACAAAATACGGCACATTTGCTTCAACTTTTTCAGTGTTTCACGAAGCCTCCATCTGCCCACCACTACCACTATTATATTCACAGGATGAAGCATAAAAGTCAAGTCATCTTCATTTATATAGCGCTTTTAACAATGGATTGTTCCAAAGCAGCTTTACAGAGATAAACATATAATTTAAGGTAACAGAGATTGTTTTGGCTCTATAGCGGTTCTTAAAACAAAGGCTGAATTCTGAACGGCAGAAATAGTACTAGTAAACTATTCAGAATTAAGCTCAATATGTGCATTCTATGTATGTTCCAAAAGGGTGGAAAAACAAGGACAATTGAAACTTAAGAACAAATGGAAACAACCAGTTGCATAAACTCCCACACTCATGCAAGTCTGGAGAATCATGACTGTTAATGAAAAGGGAGGGATTATCGTTAATTAGCCAAAATCTGTAGAGTACAAAAAGACCAAAGGGCAGCATCTCAACAGTGTGACTAGCTGTTGAACAATGGCAGGAAGTTGGTGTGTTGTTCAGTCTCTGGCACTTTGTGTTTGGTTCTGTGCTTTCTGCCATGCTGTTCCAAAGTGGAGTAATCTGCCCCAAAGTCCTCAAGCTCTGATGTTCCAGCGAACTGACCAGCGGTTTCAACAGCAAGCTAGTCAACAGTTTCCTCAGTCAGTTCAACATGCTAGTCAACAGTTTCCTCAGCAGTTTCCTCAGTCAGTTCAACGGCAAGCTAATCAACAGTATCCTAAGCCAGTTCAACAGCAAGCTAGTCAGCAGTTTCCTCAGTCAGTTCAATGGCAAGCTAGTCAACAGTATCCTCCGTTAGTTCAACAACAAGCTAGTCAGCAGTTTCCTCAGTCCGTTCAACAGCAAGCAGGTCAACAGTATCCTCAGACAGTTCTACAACAAGCAAGTCAACAGTATCCTCAGTCAGTTCAATGGCAAGCTAGTCAACAGTATCCTCCGTCAGTTCAACAACAAGCTAGTCAACAGTTTCCTCAGTCAGTTCAACAGCAAGCTAGTCAACAGTATCCTCAGACAGTTCAACAACAAGCAAGTCAACAGTATCCTCCGTCAGTTCAACAGCAAGCTAGTCAACAGTTTCCTCAGCAGTTTCAGCCTAAACAGCCAGTGGCACAGGCAGAGCCCCTTGACAAATGTGCTGTAGCTGATTATGAGCAGATCCAATGTGGACCACCTGGTATCAGTGGTGCTGAGTGTGCAGCTATTAACTGCTGCTTTAACGGACAGCAGTGTTACTATGGGAAGGCCGGTAAGAGTGTCGAGTCAATGTAAAGGTGTTTCTTGTTAAACTGATCCTCATCAATAACCAGCTCTTGTACCTTGTTCCAGTCACTGTCCAGTGTATAAGAGATGGTCAGTTTGTGGTAGTGGTGGCTAGAGATGTCACGCTGCCTCGTTTGAGCCTGGATTCAGTCCGTCTCCTGGGTGGAAATGATCCAGCTTGCAGTCCTGTGGGATCCACACCTTTCTTTGCTATATACCAGTTCCCTGTCACTGCGTGCGGCACGAGCATGATAGTGAGTAGCTGCTTGTGGTTTTGTTCTGCATGGCTTAGAATGGACTGGATGCCAACAGTGTTTCTATTTGCAGGAGGACAGTGGATATGTGGTGTATGAAAACAGAATGACCTCCTCGTATGAAGTGGGTATCGGACCACTTGGTTCCATCACAAGGGACAGCCATTTTGAGTGGGTGATGTATGCTTTAGCACGTTTGTTAATCCTTGGCAAAGGCTACAAGCTCACTGTTTGTTTTCCAGGCTTCTCTTCCAGTGTAGGTACTCTGGTACTTCTGTGGAAGCTCTGGTTGTGGAGGTCAACACTGTTCCTCCACCTCCACCAGTAGCTGCTCCTGGACCCCTCAGGGTGGAGCTTAGACTAGCAAATGGTCAGTGTGTCACCAAAGGCTGTGCAGAAGGTAAGTGTTTGACCCAAGTGTGTGCCTAAAGCCTTTCTAAAGCTCCAGGTTGCAGCGGTTTCTGGTTAAACACTATTCTTCCTCAGGGGACGAGGCGTACACTTCCTACTACAGTGATGCTGATTATCCTGTTACAAAAGTCCTGCGGGAGCCTGTGTATGTTGAGGTGCACGTTTTGGAGAGGACCGACCCCAACATTGTCCTGATGCTGGGACATTGCTGGGCGACATCAACCCCCAGTCCACTCAGTCTACCCCAATGGGACCTTCTGGTTGATGGGTGAGTAAGGCCAGTCTTTATCCATCTAGTGTGCTGTAAGGTGTTTCTGATTCCCTCTTTGCCTTTCAGATGCCCTTACCAGGATGATCGTTACCTGACCACATTGGTTCCAGTGGCTGGATCGTCTGGTCTTCAGTTCCCAACCCACTACAAGCGCTTTATTGTGAAGATGTTCACATTTGTTGATCCATCATCACTGGCTCCTCTGCAGGAAACCGTATGCTCCGCAGCCTTACCTCAACCCTTAATATTAGTACTTTTTATAGTGAATTCTATGGCTAAACCCTTTCCCCCTCTGTTAGATCTTCATCCACTGTAGTACAGCAGTGTGCCATCCCTCTTCTGGCTCCTGTGAGCAAAGCTGCACTAGGAAAAGTGAGTGCTTGCTGTAAACCGACTTGGGAACCGTGAGAATTTGGTATTTAAATGCTCCTCATGCTTCTACCACTTCTCTTACAGGAAGGGACACTCCCATCAAGACCATCTCTAGTGGGCAAACTGTGGTGTCTAGTGGAGAAGTTAACCTGGTCATGTGAATTAAGATTTAATAAATTGATATTGATTTTCAACGAGTCGGATCTTACATGACTGTTCTTGGTTTTATTTATTGGGCCACACTACTAAACCAAAGTTCCATTTTTGCTTTAGCAAGGTTGTTCATTCTGATTGGTGCTTGATTTGAACTAAACAAGCCAAGCTTCTGCCCAAGCCATTTCACTGAACTACTTGCCAAGCTCCAGTTGCAAACCTGGGTTCCTCAATATTTTATATAGCAGGGTGCAGACTTTTCTCCTCGCAGTTTGTTTTGCCAAGGGATAAAATATAACGGTAATTGTGAGTTACAGTATTTCTGGCAAATAAACCCTGCATATGAGTTGACGTTCTCTTGATTTGTGTTCACATGAAAGTGCAATAATTCTGATAAAAAAAGAAATTTCTCAAATGAGAATAATCATGATTATCAGTCTAACCATCATTGTGCAGCCCTACTTGTTGTGTGAAGGGCTTTTAAATCCCTTTATTGCATTAATATAATCCATTTCCAGATGTCTTGTGACGCTGATGAGCTCAATTGGCCCATGCGGAGCTGGAATGGAGAGCTTGAGCTGGCTGTTGTCACCGAGAGCTTCGCTCTAATGATAGATGTTTGTGTGCATCTCCAGACCACAATGAACCTAGTCAGGGAAGTGAGTCCCAGTCACAAACTCAATGCTGGCAGACAGTGGCAAAGCATTGATAATAATCAGAAATGTTTCTTGAGCAGCAAATCGGCATATTAGAATGATTTCTAAAGGATCTTGTGACACTGAAGACTCGAGGCCAGAATAGCCAAAACATCCACTATTTAGTGGTGGGAATTTCAAAACACTGCTTCATGAAGCGTTGAGGCCTTTACAAATCGTTTGTTCCGAATCAATGGTTCGGAGCGTGTATCAAACTGCCAGAGTCACGTGATTTCAGTAAACGAGGCTTCATTACGTCATAACTGTTTCGGAACACTTCGGAGCTTCAATGGTTCATCGCTGGGGGCGATGATCTCTGTCAACCCAGGAATCATGAGGATTCACTGAGAACCATTGAACAAGTGTCTGTGGGTTTTACCTGATCTCTGATCAGTTTTATACATTTGTAGACTATTTAATTAGACATAATTAAAATGAATAATGGTAGTTAATAGTCTTATTGGCCTGTTTAGCTGAGCCATTCATAGAACTAACAAAACAAACCCTGACAATTGATAAAAGAACATATATACACTTGAAAATCTTGTTAGATGATTAGATAATTACATTTGAAAGATTTTACTTCCAATAAAACATTTGCAATAGATTTGTAAAAGGGTTTTTTAATGCATGTTTGGCCCGGGTTTTTGTTGCATTTACACTGTTCTGACCCCTAGGGGTCACCATGGAGACAGGTGTCGGATTGTTTCGAAGCCTCGACAAAATACGGCACATTTGCTTCAACTTTTTCAGTGTTTCACGAAGCCTCCATCTGCCCACCACTACCACTATTATATTCACAGGATGAAGCATAAAAGTCAAGTCAAGTCAAGTCATCTTCATTTATATAGCGCTTTTAACAATGGATTGTTCCAAAGCAGCTTTACAGAGATAAACATATAATTTAAGGTAACAGAGATTGTTTTGGCTCTATAGCGGTTCTTAAAACAAAGGCTGAATTCTGAACGGCAGAAATAGTACTAGTAAACTATTCAGAATTAAGCTCAATATGTGCATTCTATGTATGTTCCAAAAGGGTGGAAAAACAAGGACAATTGAAACTTAAGAACAAATGGAAACAACCAGTTGCATAAACTCCCACACTCATGCAAGTCTGGAGAATCATGACTGTTAATGAAAAGGGAGGGATTATCGTTAATTAGCCAAAATCTGTAGAGTACAAAAAGACCAAAGGGCAGCATCTCAACAGTGTGACTAGCTGTTGAACAATGGCAGGAAGTTGGTGTGTTGTTCAGTCTCTGGCACTTTGTGTTTGGTTCTGTGCTTTCTGCCATGCTGTTCCAAAGTGGAGTAATCTGCCCCAAAGTCCTCAAGCTCTGATGTTCCAGCGAACTGACCAGCGGTTTCAACAGCAAGCTAGTCAACAGTTTCCTCAGTCAGTTCAACATGCTAGTCAACAGTTTCCTCAGCAGTTTCCTCAGTCAGTTCAACGGCAAGCTAATCAACAGTATCCTAAGCCAGTTCAACAGCAAGCTAGTCAGCAGTTTCCTCAGTCAGTTCAATGGCAAGCTAGTCAACAGTATCCTCCGTTAGTTCAACAACAAGCTAGTCAGCAGTTTCCTCAGTCCGTTCAACAGCAAGCAGGTCAACAGTATCCTCAGACAGTTCTACAACAAGCAAGTCAACAGTATCCTCAGTCAGTTCAATGGCAAGCTAGTCAACAGTATCCTCCGTCAGTTCAACAACAAGCTAGTCAACAGTTTCCTCAGTCAGTTCAACAGCAAGCTAGTCAACAGTATCCTCAGACAGTTCAACAACAAGCAAGTCAACAGTATCCTCTGTCAGTTCAACAGCAAGCTAGTCAACAGTTTCCTCAGCAGTTTCAGCCTAAACAGCCAGTGGCACAGGCAGAGCCCCTTGACAAATGTGCTGTAGCTGATTATGAGCAGATCCAATGTGGACCACCTGGTATCAGTGGTGCTGAGTGTGCAGCTATTAACTGCTGCTTTAACGGACAGCAGTGTTACTATGGGAAGGCCGGTAAGAGTGTCGAGTCAATGTAAAGGTGTTTCTTGTTAAACTGATCCTCATCAATAACCAGCTCTTGTACCTTGTTCCAGTCACTGTCCAGTGTATAAGAGATGGTCAGTTTGTGGTAGTGGTGGCTAGAGATGTCACGCTGCCTCGTTTGAGCCTGGATTCAGTCCGTCTCCTGGGTGGAAATGATCCAGCTTGCAGTCCTGTGGGATCCACACCTTTCTTTGCTATATACCAGTTCCCTGTCACTGCGTGCGGCACGAGCATGATAGTGAGTAGCTGCTTGTGGTTTTGTTCTGCATGGCTTAGAATGGACTGGATGCCAACAGTGTTTCTATTTGCAGGAGGACAGTGGATATGTGGTGTATGAAAACAGAATGACCTCCTCGTATGAAGTGGGTATCGGACCACTTGGTTCCATCACAAGGGACAGCCATTTTGAGTGGGTGATGTATGCTTTAGCACGTTTGTTAATCCTTGGCAAAGGCTACAAGCTCACTGTTTGTTTTCCAGGCTTCTCTTCCAGTGTAGGTACTCTGGTACTTCTGTGGAAGCTCTGGTTGTGGAGGTCAACACTGTTCCTCCACCTCCACCAGTAGCTGCTCCTGGACCCCTCAGGGTGGAGCTTAGACTAGCAAATGGTCAGTGTGTCACCAAAGGCTGTGCAGAAGGTAAGTGTTTGACCCAAGTGTGTGCCTAAAGCCTTTCTAAAGCTCCAGGTTGCAGCGGTTTCTGGTTAAACACTATTCTTCCTCAGGGGACGAGGCGTACACTTCCTACTACAGTGATGCTGATTATCCTGTTACAAAAGTCCTGCGGGAGCCTGTGTATGTTGAGGTGCACGTTTTGGAGAGGACCGACCCCAACATTGTCCTGATGCTGGGACATTGCTGGGCGACATCAACCCCCAGTCCACTCAGTCTACCCCAATGGGACCTTCTGGTTGATGGGTGAGTAAGGCCAGTCTTTATCCATCTAGTGTGCTGTAAGGTGTTTCTGATTCCCTCTTTGCCTTTCAGATGCCCTTACCAGGATGATCGTTACCTGACCACATTGGTTCCAGTGGCTGGATCGTCTGGTCTTCAGTTCCCAACCCACTACAAGCGCTTTATTGTGAAGATGTTCACATTTGTTGATCCATCATCACTGGCTCCTCTGCAGGAAACCGTATGCTCCGCAGCCTTACCTCAACCCTTAATATTAGTACTTTTTATAGTGAATTCTATGGCTAAACCCTTTCCCCCTCTGTTAGATCTTCATCCACTGTAGTACAGCAGTATGCCATCCCTCTTCTGGCTCCTGTGAGCAAAGCTGCACTAGGAAAAGTGAGTGCTTGCTGTAAACCGACTTGGGAACCGTGAGAATTTGGTATTTAAATGCTCCTCATGCTTCTACCACTTCTCTTACAGGAAGGGACACTCCCATCAAGACCATCTCTAGTGGGCAAACTGTGGTGTCTAGTGGAGAAGTTAACCTGTTCATGTGAATTAAGATTTAATAAATTGATATTGATTTTCAACGAGTCGGATCTTACATGACTGTTCTTGGTTTTATTTATTGGGCCACACTACTAAACCAAAGTTCCATTTTTGCTTTAGCAAGGTTGTTCATTCTGATTGGTGCTTGATTTGAACTAAACAAGCCAAGCTTCTGCCCAAGCCATTTCACTGAACTACTTGCCAAGCTCCAGTTGCAAACCTGGGTTCCTCAATATTTTATATAGCAGGGTGCAGACTTTTCTCCTCGCAGTTTGTTTTGCCAAGGGATAAAATATAACGGTAATTGTGAGTTACAGTATTTCTGGCAAATAAACCCTGCATATGAGTTGACGTTCTCTTGATTTGTGTTCACATGAAAGTGCAATAATTCTGATAAAAAAAGAAATTTCTCAAATGAGAATAATCATGATTATCAGTCTAACCATCATTGTGCAGCCCTACTTGTTGTGTGAAGGGCTTTTAAATCCCTTTATTGCATTAATATAATCCATTTCCAGATGTCTTGTGACGCTGATGAGCTCAATTGGCGAGCTTCGCTCTAATGATAGATGTTTGTGTGCATCTCCAGACCACAATGAACCTAGTCAGGGAAGTGAGTCCCAGTCACAAACTCAATGCTGGCAGACAGTGGCAAAGCATTGATAATAATCAGAAATGTTTCTTGAGCAGCAAATCGGCATATTAGAATGATTTCTAAAGGATCTTGTGACACTGAAGACTCGAGGCCAGAATAGCCAAAACATCCACTATTTAGTGGTGGGAATTTCAAAACACTGCTTCATGAAGCGTTGAGGCCTTTACAAATCGTTTGTTCCGAATCAATGGTTCGGAGCGTGTATCAAACTGCCAGAGTCACGTGATTTCAGTAAACGAGGCTTCATTACGTCATAACTGTTTCGGAACACTTCGGAGCTTCAATGGTTCATCGCTGGGGGCGATGATCTCTGTCAACCCAGGAATCATGAGGATTCACTGAGAACCATTGAACAAGTGTCTGTGGGTTTTACCTGATCTCTGATCAGTTTTATACATTTGTAGACTATTTAATTAGACATAATTAAAATGAATAATGGTAGTTAATAGTCTTATTGGCCTGTTTAGCTGAGCCATTCATAGAACTAACAAAACAAACCCTGACAATTGATAAAAGAACATATATACACTTGAAAATCTTGTTAGATGATTAGATAATTACATTTGAAAGATTTTACTTCCAATAAAACATTTGCAATAGATTTGTAAAAGGGTTTTTTAATGCATGTTTGGCCCGGGTTTTTGTTGCATTTACACTGTTCTGACCCCTAGGGGTCACCATGGAGACAGGTGTCGGATTGTTTCGAAGCCTCGACAAAATACGGCACATTTGCTTCAACTTTTTCAGTGTTTCACGAAGCCTCCATCTGCCCACCACTACCACTATTATATTCACAGGATGAAGCATAAAAGTCAAGTCAAGTCAAGTCATCTTCATTTATATAGCGCTTTTAACAATGGATTGTTCCAAAGCAGCTTTACAGAGATAAACATATAATTTAAGGTAACAGAGATTGTTTTGGCTCTATAGCGGTTCTTAAAACAAAGGCTGAATTCTGAACGGCAGAAATAGTACTAGTAAACTATTCAGAATTAAGCTCAATATGTGCATTCTATGTATGTTCCAAAAGGGTGGAAAAACAAGGACAATTGAAACTTAAGAACAAATGGAAACAACCAGTTGCATAAACTCCCACACTCATGCAAGTCTGGAGAATCATGACTGTTAATGAAAAGGGAGGGATTATCGTTAATTAGCCAAAATCTGTAGAGTACAAAAAGACCAAAGGGCAGCATCTCAACAGTGTGACTAGCTGTTGAACAATGGCAGGAAGTTGGTGTGTTGTTCAGTCTCTGGCACTTTATGTTTGGTTCTGTGCTTTCTGCCATGCCGTTCCAAAGTGGAGTAATCTGCCCCAAAGTCCTCAAGCTCTGATGTTCCAGCGAACTGACCAGCGGTTTCAACAGCAAGCTAGTCAACAGTTTCCTCAGTCAGTTCAACATGCTAGTCAACAGTTTCCTCAGCAGTTTCCTCAGTCAGTTCAACGGCAAGCTAATCAACAGTATCCTAAGCCAGTTCAACAGCAAGCTAGTCAGCAGTTTCCTCAGTCAGTTCAATGGCAAGCTAGTCAACAGTATCCTCCGTTAGTTCAACAACAAGCTAGTCAGCAGTTTCCTCAGTCCGTTCAACAGCAAGCAGGTCAACAGTATCCTCAGACAGTTCTACAACAAGCAAGTCAACAGTATCCTCAGTCAGTTCAATGGCAAGCTAGTCAACAGTATCCTCCGTCAGTTCAACAACAAGCTAGTCAACAGTTTCCTCAGTCAGTTCAACAGCAAGCTAGTCAACAGTATCCTCAGACAGTTCAACAACAAGCAAGTCAACAGTATCCTCCGTCAGTTCAACAGCAAGCTAGTCAACAGTTTCCTCAGCAGTTTCAGCCTAAACAGCCAGTGGCACAGGCAGAGCCCCTTGACAAATGTGCTGTAGCTGATTATGAGCAGATCCAATGTGGACCACCTGGTATCAGTGGTGCTGAGTGTGCAGCTATTAACTGCTGCTTTAACGGACAGCAGTGTTACTATGGGAAGGCCGGTAAGAGTGTCGAGTCAATGTAAAGGTGTTTCTTGTTAAACTGATCCTCATCAATAACCAGCTCTTGTACCTTGTTCCAGTCACTGTCCAGTGTATAAGAGATGGTCAGTTTGTGGTAGTGGTGGCTAGAGATGTCACGCTGCCTCGTTTGAGCCTGGATTCAGTCCGTCTCCTGGGTGGAAATGATCCAGCTTGCAGTCCTGTGGGATCCACACCTTTCTTTGCTATATACCAGTTCCCTGTCACTGCGTGCGGCACGAGCATGATAGTGAGTAGCTGCTTGTGGTTTTGTTCTGCATGGCTTAGAATGGACTGGATGCCAACAGTGTTTCTATTTGCAGGAGGACAGTGGATATGTGGTGTATGAAAACAGAATGACCTCCTCGTATGAAGTGGGTATCGGACCACTTGGTTCCATCACAAGGGACAGCCATTTTGAGTGGGTGATGTATGCTTTAGCACGTTTGTTAATCCTTGGCAAAGGCTACAAGCTCACTGTTTGTTTTCCAGGCTTCTCTTCCAGTGTAGGTACTCTGGTACTTCTGTGGAAGCTCTGGTTGTGGAGGTCAACACTGTTCCTCCACCTCCACCAGTAGCTGCTCCTGGACCCCTCAGGGTGGAGCTTAGACTAGCAAATGGTCAGTGTGTCACCAAAGGCTGTGCAGAAGGTAAGTGTTTGACCCAAGTGTGTGCCTAAAGCCTTTCTAAAGCTCCAGGTTGCAGCGGTTTCTGGTTAAACACTATTCTTCCTCAGGGGACGAGGCGTACACTTCCTACTACAGTGATGCTGATTATCCTGTTACAAAAGTCCTGCGGGAGCCTGTGTATGTTGAGGTGCACGTTTTGGAGAGGACCGACCCCAACATTGTCCTGATGCTGGGACATTGCTGGGCGACATCAACCCCCAGTCCACTCAGTCTACCCCAATGGGACCTTCTGGTTGATGGGTGAGTAAGGCCAGTCTTTATCCATCTAGTGTGCTGTAAGGTGTTTCTGATTCCCTCTTTGCCTTTCAGATGCCCTTACCAGGATGATCGTTACCTGACCACATTGGTTCCAGTGGCTGGATCGTCTGGTCTTCAGTTCCCAACCCACTACAAGCGCTTTATTGTGAAGATGTTCACATTTGTTGATCCATCATCACTGGCTCCTCTGCAGGAAACCGTATGCTCCGCAGCCTTACCTCAACCCTTAATATTAGTACTTTTTATAGTGAATTCTATGGCTAAACCCTTTCCCCCTCTGTTAGATCTTCATCCACTGTAGTACAGCAGTGTGCCATCCCTCTTCTGGCTCCTGTGAGCAAAGCTGCACTAGGAAAAGTGAGTGCTTGCTGTAAACCGACTTGGGAACCGTGAGAATTTGGTATTTAAATGCTCCTCATGCTTCTACCACTTCTTTTACAGGAAGGGACACTCCCATCAAGACCATCTCTAGTGGGCAAACTGTGGTGTCTAGTGGAGAAGTTAACCTGGTCATGTAATTTTAGATTTAATAAATTGCATGAAACCCAACATTGTCTCTTTGGTATTGATTTTCAACTGGAGTTGGATATTTCATTACTTTTCGCAGTTTTATTTATTGGGCCACACTACTAAAATAAAGTGAAATTTTTCCTTTAGCAAGGTTGTTCATTCTGACTGGGGTGGTTGACTTGAATTAAACAAGCCAAGTTTCTGCCAAGCCATTTTACTGAACTACTCGTCAAGCTCCAGTTAACCTGGGCCTTTATGCTTCTGTATATTTATTTTTTTGCAGGGTGCAGATTTTTTTTTCTCGCAATTCTGTTTTTTGCCAACCATTTAATGCTGCTAAGGAATAAAACGTATAAAGGTAATTGTGGCTATTTCATAATTTTCTTGCAATTGCCAGTTGCTTGCAATTCTGATTTGTGCATCTCCCTTCTGTGTAAAGGGCTTTTAAATCCTTTATGCATGGATAATCTAGTTTCATTTACGTAATGCTAATGAGCTCCGTTGGCCCATGAGGAGCTGGAATGGAGAGCTTGAGCTGGCTGTTGGTCACAGATGGCCTCGCTCTAACACCGCTCTCATGATAGATGTTCATGTGCATCTCCAGACCACAGTGAACATAGTCGGGAACGTGAGTCCCAATCTCAGTCACAAACTCAATGCCAGCAAACAGGGTCAAAGCAAATTCCCTCTGTGTTGTTGTCATTAATTCATGTTAGTATACTACCAGTCAAAAGTTTGGATTAAGATTGTTTTAGCATTTATTTGATAAAAAAAAAAACAGTAAAATATTATTACAATGTAAAACAGCTGTTTTCTATGTGAATATATATAGTAAACTTTAATAAGGGGCCAAGCCCTTATTGTAATTTCTATTTTTCTTATTCCTCCCGAATCGGAGTATGGCAGCCCTATTAACGAAACATATGAAAAGTATGAAATTTGGCACACTTGTAGGGATGGTAAAGAATAGTAATTGGACCAATTTTGGAGTCTCTAGGGTCAACTCTATAGCACCACCACCAGTTCAGACTTCAATTTTGAAATGGTTAAAACTTTTGAACCTTTTGTTCTAGAAAAATTAGACTTAGTACACCTGATTTCTCTCATTATGCAGATCACATTCAATATCTTACATTAAAGGTTGTATCAGTGATTTCAGGCCCAAAAATAAATGATCACATTCATCTAATTTTTCCTAAAGATCCGCTAGCTGCCTGTCGGTGATTGGTTGGAACACTGTTTATTTTGGTTTTGAGTGGTGGTTGTACCCATTAGTTTTTGTGTGCAGATTTCGGAGCCTAGGCTGCCTACAGAGACGTGTTTTTTTTGACAGCCTGCTTATGGGGCGGGCAGCTAGCGGGTCGTTAGGAAAAATTAGATTAATGTGATTATTTATTTTTGGGCCTGAAATCGCTGATACAACCTTTAAAATGCTTGCACACATTACTGTGAAGCAAACCAGTTACATTGCTTGGCAGTGGTCGAAAATAATTTTAAAAATGACTTTTTGATTGATCCCTTCTTATGGATTTGATGGCAATTAACTTACCAATATGACCTCCGTCAAAAAACAGACGGTAATTTAGCCGTGAATTTTTATGCAGATAGTGGGAGAAAAACACAGACATTCTGGAATCAGACGGCAATAAAATCACAGACTAACCCATGTAAATATTGAAAATACCTTACGTCCCCATGAGAAACAATTACCATCTGAATAGGGCTTTAGTTGTAGAGTCTGAAGTTGAATTTATTAGCATGTAGGAATTTGAGTGAAAATACCTTCAAAGAAAGAAAGACGTGTTCCTGGTCACCTGTGCGATCACCGATCTGTTCAAGGGCGTAATCAGCTACTGCCTGGATCTCACTGGTGACTCCATCCGTCTCAAAGAGCCTTGGGTCACACAAAAAAGAATGATGTTGTTTTGATGAAAAGTTCACTTGCGTACAACATGGACGACAGTCAGTGAGACAAAACTGTGATTTGTCTGAAAATGCCTTTTCACATGTTTGCAAATTTAAGAGTACTATATTTATGCATTGGTCAGACACTATAATCAAGGTAAACATTACTAATCAAAATTTTGGAATAATAACATTGTGCATGCATTCCCTTGGAATGGAACCAAAGATCTTGGCCAATCCTTAACTGTTTGAACTACAGAAATGCTACCAATTTATAAAATTCAACTCATATGTTAGTTGATGCTTTACTTTTACCTTAATCTAAAGTTTTAAATGGAATACATTTTTACAGCTGTCCCTCACCTTCTCACAGCATTGCTGAGAGCGTAGTAGATGGGTTTGCTTTGCTTGAACTTTGCCATCACCAACATTTCCTTCACAAGGACGCGGGAGGACTGCGGTATCATTCCCATGGCATATACAGCAGCGTCAATCTCACCCGAGAACTTGTCAAAGGTCCTGAATATCTGCATGACAGCACTGCAGCATTCTGGTGTACCGCACTGTAGCAAAGCCTGGTACGTGAAAGACTGAGAGATTTCCAATGCCTCGGGAACAACGGCCATCAAGGTTTCAGCTTCCACCTTGCGGATCACGGCTACGAGCTTGTGCGCCAAGTGGGCTCTCTTACGTCCATCGTTGGTCTTGGAAAGCCCAGCAATTTCCCTCAGAACAACAAGAGCGGCTTCTTTATCCTGGATGGGGCTCATGTCAACACTGCTGTCTGGATGGAGGGGTTTTATGTTGGCCATATCTGGAGGAATAACAGTGCTTTTGCATTCAGTTTGACATGCATGCAAATTATGAACATTCATACCAAAGAGATGTTCTCTTACTGTGGTCAAAGACTCTGTCACTGTACTTAGCGACTCCCAGAAGGGTCAATGCCTGTTTGCCAGTATTGACCACTCCATATTCTTCCCTGGTTGAGTCAAAGTCATGGAGACAAACATCAGTGCATGAGCATCCAAAATACTTAATGTACCAAAGAGATGTTCTTTTTTTATTTCAAGGAATTAAATAATCAAAGTATCTAAATGGATAAAAAAATGGTAATCAATTTGAACTATTTCCAAATAATGGTTTTATTTTAAAATTTGCACACAATCACTCATATTCATATGCTTAATATGTAGAAAAACCAAAAGAGGTTTTGTGTCATGTTATGACATTGGCATTTCTAGAGACATGCACTACAGTTACATGAGCTACAGGACTTTATTATTTCACTTACTTATGTGAAAAGAACGCAAGAACATGTTTTTCAGTGCAAGTTCCAGAGGTCATGTGGTGCTGCTCATTATTAAACTTGTAGTTGCAGGTTTGTTTGCTTCTGATCAGCTGAGCAAGAGGATAATTCTTGGGAAGAAAGGACAAACATTGGACATCTCAACATACTCATCTCCACTAGGTTTTAAAGGGGTCATGTCGAGTATTATAAATGAAAAGACCTGTACATGTTAGCCATGAATTGTAGATCTGTCACCTTGTCAAAGACCCTTCCCAGAGTATTTGGATATCTTGTTTTCTCTGTAATGTCTTTCAGATTAAAATAAATGCATTCATGTGTGTGTGTGTGTGACTGTGTGTGTGTCTTTGTCTAGGGTTCCAGAGGCATGAGTGGAGAGAGACTCTGGAAACGTGTGTGTATGTGTGTGTGTGTGTCTTTGTTAGAGTTCCAGAGGCATGTGGGTGGAGAGAGACTCTGGAAACGCGCGCGTGTGTGTGTGTGTGTGTGTGTTTATGAAGAGAGGCGGGTCTAAATGAGGAGTTCCAGACCTCCGAGTGACGACTGCAGTTTCTTCTCTCTCTCACACACACACACACACACTCAGCAGCAGAAGATGATGTTCACTGACACTGACTCTGAAGACGAACACACTCTGAACGACAGAAGTGAGGGAAACAAACGCTCAGACATGAAGAGCAGAAGATCAGGAGGAGAAAAGAGGTGAGCGCGATCTATTAACTAACGGTAGTTCATATACAAACACTGTCAGTTGGTTCATGTTATCATACTTCCTTAAATAGTCTAATATTAACAGATGCAATAAGATTTATAAATACTTTGGAAGTATTTTCATTGATAGTTTGTTCATTGTCTAAGTAATGCAGTTAACTGATTTTAACTAATGAAACCTTATTGTAAAGTGTTTCCATTTTGTTTTATATCACAGTAATGGTGTGTGTGTGTGTGTGTGTGTGTGTGTCACAAAATTACATTTTTTACAATAAATTCAACATATTAATGTCTATTTTTGTAAATCCAGGGGATGATAGAATGTACAAAATGTACTTTATCTAACTTTATTTTTTTGGATCTTGATGGAATCGAATCAAAATAAATTAATCTGTGTAATAATAGAATTTAAATGATGAAAAATGTATTCATATTTGAACATTTTAGAACATGATTCTGATAAACCCACTTGAGATGCACATCATGCAACAATTAATGCCAAAAGTTTACATTTTTGAGTTTACTCCGTGTTCTTTGTCGCTATCACATGTTAAAGAGGTCATGACATGAGAATTAAAATTTCCAAAAAAACTTATAAGCATTATAAGTGATCCTCGAGGAACATATTAAAACTAGAATGTACATTTCCTGAAGAAAATGTGAGTGGTGCTTGTAGTGGCAAAACTCGCCACTCGGTTGCTAGGGTGTTTCTAGTGGGTTGCTAAGATGTTCTGGGTGGTTGCTAGGTTGTTGTTAGGGTATTCTGGGCGGTTGGTATGGTGTTACTAGGTCAGGGTGGCCGCAGGTGCTTAAAGTATTCAAATGTCTTAAATTCAGATTCGATGGGTCTTAAATATTTCTGGTCACATTACCGCTAAAATCTCTCCCGTCTGACGAATGTCCATCAAATAACCAGTGAAGCATCGACTCGCGAGAATGATTCTGATTTTATTACATAAACAGCGATTGATAATGATGATGTATTTCTGGTAGCGCTGTTGAGGCTCGCCCGTCTCTCTCTGAGATATTGTATAGTAAGAAATCAAAACAAATGAACAGCACACATAAAAAACTCACAGAAGAAACATACTGAGGTAAAAATTCACAATGTTGACTTTATTTATAACATATAGTTGAGTAACATAACATGATTTTGCTGAATATTCTCACGATTGCTAATGTTACATTGATTTTAGTTCAATAAATAAGTAGTTAAATTACTTCAATTACTTTGGTTAAATATTACATATATACGTATGTGATATAATGTGTATTTCCATCACAGGTTTGGTCTTAAATTTCATTCAAAGTGGCATTAAAAAGGTCTTAAAGTCTTAAATTACCTTTTTGTATGTAGTTTTTTCTTTTCCTTTCTTTTCCATTTTCACTTTTTGTGTTTTTGTCTACATGCAATCACAAAAAGATCAACATGTATGTGAGTCAATGCTTAATACTAATCTTCTTTTGGTCTCGGACCAAATGTTACGTTTGGAAAAGTGCATAATTCACATGTTACTTCTGTTTTTGAGTCATTATGCAACTAAGTGTGTCTTTCGCAGATAAATGTCAGAAAAATGCCATGCCTCCAATGTAAACTGTCAAATGTGCAAGATCTTTATTATTATTTTTTTATTATTTTTTTAAGTTTTAAATGTAATTTGTTAATCTGTAGACACCCTGTATGTGGTTGCTGTCATCATGACGCTTTGCTGTTATAGATCAGTGTGTTCTGCTGCATGAATCTGTAACCCAGCGCAGACTCGGTGTGTGTGAACCCTGCAGGATGGAGTGTGACGACGAGTGAGACGCGAGGGACGAGGATGAACAGGTGTGTGTTGCTGCGTGCGAGTCTCCTGCTGTCTCTGCTGTGTGTCTGCGCTCGCGTCCTAGTGGAGCTCAGGGGTTCGAGTCTGACGCCGCCGGGTCGAGTCCGGGAACCGGCCGTTACCGTGGCAACAGATGCTGCGACCGCGCGGACGCATCGCCGACGGGTGAGGAAACTCGTATTAGTCTTGATTAAAACAATTATAAAGAATTAAATTAATTCAAATAAAATAATTAAATTAAACTTTATTACAACTAGGAGTGGCACTATATTAAAATAATTAAAACAATTAGAATTCAATTAATTAGAATAAAATAATTATACTTTTTATTTACATAAACTAGGAGTGGCACTATATTAAAATAATTAAAACAATTAGAATTCAATTAATTAGAATAAAATAATTATACTTTTTATTTACATAAACTAGGAGTGGCACTATATTAAAATAATTAAAACAATTAGAATTCAATTAATTAGAATAAAATAATTAAATTAAACTTTATTACAACTAGGAGTGGCACTATATTAAAATAATTAAAACAATTATAATTCAATTAATTAGAATAAAATAATTATACTTTTTATTTACATAAACAAGGAGTGGCACTATATTAAAATAATTAAAACAATTATAATTCAATTAATTAGAATAAAATAATTATACTTTTATTTACATAAACTAGGAGTGGCACTATATTAAAATAATTAAAACAATTATAATTCAATTAATTAGAATAAAATAATTATACTTTTATTTACATAAACTAGGAGTGGCACTATATTAAAATAATTAAAACAATTATAATTCAATTAATTAGAATAAAATAATTATACTTTTATTTACATAAACTAGGAGTGGCACTATATTAAAATAATGAAAACAATTATAATTCAATTCATTAGAATAAAATAATTATACTTTTTATTTACATAAACTAGGAGTGGCACTATATTAAAATAATTAAAACAATTAGAATTCAATTAATTAGAATAAAATAATTATACTTTTTATTTACATAAACTAGGAGTGGCACTATATTAAAATAATTAAAACAATTAGAATTCAATTAATTAGAATAAAATAATTATACTTTTTATTTACATAAACTAGGAGTGGCACTATATTAAAATAATTAAAACAATTATAATTCAATTAATTCAAATAAAATAATTAAATTAAACTTTATTACAACTAGGAGTGGCACTATATTAAAATAATTAAAACAATTATAATTCAATTAATTAGAATAAAATAATTATACTTTTTATTTACATAAACTAGGAGTGGCACTATATTAAAATAATTAAAACAATTATAATTCAATTAATTAGAATAAAATAATTATACTTTTATTTACATAAACTAGGAGTGGCACTATATTAAAATAATGAAAACAATTATAATTCAATTCATTAGAATAAAATAATTATACTTTTTATTTACATAAACTAGGAGTGGCACTATATTAAAATAATTAAAACAATTATAATTCAATTAATTAGAATAAAATAATTATACTTTTTATTTACATAAACTAGGAGTGGCACTATATTAAAATAATTAAAACAATTATAATTAAATTAATTTAAATAAAATAATAATACTTTTTATTTACATAAACTATGAGTGGCACTATATTAAAATAATTAAATTAAAATATTGTAATTAAATTAATTAATCATAATAAATTTACTTTTTATTTACATAAACTAGGAGTGGCACTATATTAAAATAATTCAATAAAACAATTATAAATCATTTTAAAAATAGCTAAAGTAATTGAATGTTCATCAGGGTTTGCACAATTAATTTATTACTGATGAATTTGCACAACTTTATTCAGTTTTAAATAAAGAGATTTATAAATCATTTTTACTCACAAATAGCAATTTTATATGACGACATAAAAAAAATATTATTATTATAAAAATTCTATTGGCTTTTTAAGATTTTATTGGTTTCCGTGACTTTTCCAGGTCTAGAAGTCTCTTTTTTGTATGAATATATTTATGAACATATTGATCAGCTTTATCTCGCAGCCTCTTGTGTGAGAAGCACTGATGTCACAGAAAGAGTGGATGAAGAAAACACCATCAGACTCTCAGATGAAGCATTCAGATGCACAGATTCATAATCAGACGCTCAAACGCGCTTCTGTTCTCAGTTTTCCTGTGTGTGCTGCTGACTGTCAGAAACACTCGCACACAAAAGCGTATTCATGCTCTCCTGAAGACTCTCAGAGAGAGAGAGAGAGATGACCTCTGACCTCTGAGTCTAACACCACACACAGATCCCCTTCAGTGCACTAAAATGACTCGTATATAAATATGCATGATTATAATGTTACAATCATGAGCTCATTAACATATGACCGCCCACATTTACTCAGTTATTCAGCAGAAGACAGTTAACTGACATTATAAATGATAACGCATCGCATCCGATCGTTAATCTGACATTAATGAAGTAGAAAATAGAGCATAAGGAAGGATTTATACACTGGATTGGGACCGTATGAAGGACATGAAACATAATTGAGACAGAATGGAAATATTCACAACCGTCTCAGTTTTTGGTAACAGATTCAGAGAATCGTATTTAAAAACTCCATCAGACTATAATAAATGATCAGGGACGCATTAAATTGATATTAAAGACATTTATAATGTTACAAAAGATTATATTTCAAATAAATGCTGTTCTTTTGAACTTTTATTCATTAAAGAATCCTGAGAAATAAAACGTATCACAGTTTCCAAAAAAATATGAACACCTTGAGCATCAGATCCTCATATTAGAGTGATTTCTGAAGGATCATGTGACACTGAAGACTGGAGTAATGATGCTGAAATTGCAGCTTCAATCACAGGAATAAATTACACTTTACTGTATATTCACATAGAAAACTGTTACTTTAATTGTAAAAAATATTTAGCATTTTTTACTGTATTTATGATCAAATTTGCACATGCAAAGAGCCCAAACAGAGCTGGATGAACTTCTCATGCAACAGAATGAAAATATTTGTGTTAATGAAATTCCCTCATATCTCAGGCTTCATATCAAACTCTTTATTTAAAACTGTAAAGCAGCAGTGACTGTGTTTGCGTGTGTGTGTCGAACACGAGGACTCGGGGCAGGAGCGCTTTAGGAACTGAGTGGATCCAGATGTGCAAACAGAGCTGATCCAGAACCTGCCAAGAAACAGGCGTTCGTGGATCACATGATCTCCTTTAAGAGCTTCTGTAGGGGTTATTATAGGAATTTGAGATGCTAATTTAATTTTAAATATATATATATATATATATATATATATATATATATATATATATATATATATATATATATTACTTTTTATTATATATATATATACTGAATATATCATATCAGCAAATATATCATCAAAATTATAACAAATAAAGGCTTGAAATATCTCACTTTGCATGTAATGAGTCTATATAATATATTAGTTTCACCTTTTAAGTTGAATTACTGAAATAAATGAACTTTTGCATGATAATCTTTTTAGAGTTTCACCTGCATATATATATATATACATATATATACATATATATACACATATATACATATATATACATATATTCAGTATATATATTCAGTATATATATATAATAAACGTAATATAGTTTTTGCAATTTTGTTGTTTTTGTTATTTATTTTAGTTAGGTTTTTACTTTAGTTTTAGTTATTAACTTAAACTAAATTAAAATGAGAAATTAGGGGTGAAATAAAAATTATTATTAATATTTTTTAAATGAATTTTGAATCTGTTTTTATTTTTATATTTTCTGTTTTCATTTTAGTTTGACTAATTTAGGATGTTTTTGTTCTTTTTAATAGTTTTGAAAATATGTCTATATAGTTTTTTTTAATCATTTTTATTTCTGTTTTGGTCATTTTCGTACATAAAGTGAAACTTAATTAAAATGAGAAATTTTGCCCTGGCAAATAAAATATTTTATCAGTCAACGTTTATTTTGTTTTAAATAACGGATATGTTTTATGGTTTTAGTTTCTTTTTCAGTAAACTATAATAACCCTGCTTGAAATAAACGTTAAATAAAATAAAATAAAATGGTTGCAACATTTCTTGTTTCCATTTAGCTTAACTTGATATACTACGATAACTATAAAAACTAAAATAATAATTATTAAAAACTATATAGACATATTTTTCAAACATAACTAATACAAATGACAATACTAAAAAACTTTAACTAAAAATCAAATATATATTATTATATAATATATATTATAGAATATTCAAAATATGAATAAAATGTAAAATCAGTCTCTCAATGATACTCAAGAACACAAGAGAGAACATATTTACTAATGTTTATGAATAGCCTGAGAGGATGATGAAGATGATGAAGATGTGACTCTCCTCTGTAATAACCCAGATGTTGCACTCATGCTGACCTCGGGTTTGTTTGACATTCGTAACAGGGACGGAAAAATGCAGCTGTTGCCAGAGAGTCTAACTCTAAAAATAGAAATAGAGTAGCCTAAAACAAGCTAGAAATAACTTGTCCTTCCAACTCTAAAAAAAACATGAGTATTTCTAACAGAGTTTGTGGGACGATTTAGAGTGAAACAAAACAGCGTCACGGATCTGTGATCATATTGATAACAGATACACTTACTGATGATGTTTGTGCTGCTGTTTTCCCGCCAAAATGACATCACTTCCTGGCAGGAAAATTTCAGGAAGGAATTGGCAGAATTTATCCTAAATTTAGTAAAAATTAAATATTATTTTACTTTAAAGGATATTATTGTGTATTATGAAAACAATGTTAACAAAGGTCTTGCATACATTGTTGATTTATTTATACTGTTGGCAAAATTGTATATCCATAAGCAAACATATTTCAATTCATCCCCAATATTTAAGTTGTTTAAATTAGAATTTGATTGCTTCATATCTTCTCTAAAATTGTTAAAAAACAAAGTCATTAACATGTTTAAAATATATTTTGGATCCCCTGCTACCAATTAATGTTCTTCCTTGTTTTGTAATATTGTATGCTATGTTGTTTACTTGTTCTATCTGCAATAAAAAAATAAAAAAATAAAAAATAAAAAGTCTCTAAACTTAAAAAAAATATATAGGTGATATTAATTGAAATAAATAAATAAATGTTTAAGTTAAAATACTAAAATTACAAAAACTAAAACTGAAAGAAAAAAATAATTCAAGCTAAACAGACAATTGAAAAAAATATAAGAGAATATACAAATAAAATCTGATTCAAAATATGTATAAAAACTATAATTAAAACAAAATGCAATCCTGAGCTCTCAGACAGTCATACACTAGTTCCAGATCTTCACTAATGAATCTTCCACTTCACAGAAAGGTTTCCGGACACATTTATGAGCTACAGAATCTAGGAAAATACAGGAACAGATCCTCATGTACTGCAGTCTCCAGAGACGTCTCCGAGTCTTCACTGTCACCAGTGTGTGTGTGTGTGTGTGTGTGGGTGTGTATCCGTGCAGATTCCCCGATGGAAGATCGAGCTCGAGCCGTGGGCCGCCGAGACTCGCGGTGTACAGGAGGAAGCCCGTCGGTTCCTCAGATACATCTCTACACCACAGGTACGCTATCCCACGAACAATGCGGACGAGTGATTAAAAGGTGGCTAATTCATACGTCCTCACTCGTACCATTTGTCTAAACCCACGCGATGGGGAGGTTTAGGGGCGGGTCAGGTGTAGGTTCTTCGTACGAATTTGGCAACCCGTAAAATATGTCCGATTTAGCAAAAATCATACAAGTGAGGTCGTATGAATTCGTACGATTTGCTGTGAGATCGGTTTGGTACAACCCTACGCTTCAAGCTGTTGTTAGTACCGGAGTTAAAGTGCCCGATTATGCTATTTTAAAGGCTCCTACAACAGGTTTACATTCATCCAAGGTCAAAAAACACTTTCATTTTCTCATAATATCCATTGCAGCATCACTGTGTCTGAAACGGTTCGTTCTAAACTCCGCCTCTCTGAGAGCTTCTCTGCTCTGATTGGCCAGAAGGCCCAGTCTGTTGTGATTGGTCAGAAATCACACACTCATTATCATATCTGAATCTCAGCTCTTGACACACAGTGATATGAACAGTAAGGATGGCGTGGGTTTTCCCCAAATGGTGAAAGTGGTTAAAAAAAAAAGTGGTTTTGGTCTATATCGCTAATGTTGCCCTTCATGACGACTGTGAGGGGGTGAATATTTTTATAACTCATCCGTTTAAATGATATTAAGCCTTAAAGTTGTGCATAATTAAGGGCGTGGCCACTTGAGTGACAGGTGGATTGCCGCTGATGTCACTGCTAGCGTTTGTCTGCTAGCGTTAGCGTCACATGACCTCAGCTAATCCGCCTCGCTGCAAATGTTCGTTTATCCGGGAGTGACGCGGCCAAGATGGCGACGGCCGGCTCCGCCCACTTTGGGCTTCGAAAACGCTCTTCAGAAACACTACGGGTGACGTCACACACACTACGCACATATTTATTTACAGTCTATGGTTTTGCCGTATCAATCTCATCAAAGTGTTTTTATATTATATTAAAGATAATATAATTTTTTTTTTAACTTTCACAACAATGCATACACTAATTTGTCAGTGGGTAATATTATTTTTTCTTAAGTCACATTTACCTTTTTATTGTAGGGTTGAGAAGGGGCTGTGTGTGGGCATACCATTGTATGTTGTGATTATAGTATGTGTGTGTGTGTGTGTGTGCCAGTGAGGGGCATTAAGTACATGTTATATGCTCTTGAACAATGTTTGATGTTTTATATTTGATATGCCGCATAATTTTTAATAATGTTGATATTTTAATCTGTGCTGTATGTATTTGTATTTATTTGTACCTGGGGACTGCAGATGTAAATTAGCCCAAGGCTAACTCTGGTGTAATGCATCAAATGTTTACATTAATGTTATTAATTGCACATGGTCCCTTTTAAATAAAAATCAAATCAAATCAAATCAAAGTGGATTTGCTTTGTCAGCAGAAAACAGCGTCTTCTCGACACGAACCGAACTCTTCCATCTCAGATACACTACAGTGTTTGAGGGCGGAGCTAAGAGACGCTGTTCAGCCAATCAAGACTAGAGGCTGGCATTATGCAAATTAGCTACAAAACTACAGATTAAGCAGGAAGTGAGACTGAATTACTGACGACTATAAACATAATAACTTAATAATAACAGATCTTTTACACACTCCATGACAGGGAATATCAGAAAAGGCATAATATGGGCACTTTAAAGCCAGATGATGAATGATGGATCTCCGGTGTGTGTTTGAAGGTGTCCTGTGAGAGACCGGCATCTGTGCCGCCCGTGTTCGACAGAGAGGATCATGGGTCGTGGGCTCTGTGTTTGGACCACAGGTTCAGTCTGGCCCAGCGAATCGCATCGAAACACTGCCGCGTTTATTCTCTCAGGTCAGTCTAACGCTGCTTCTATTTCTGTTGTTTATGTGTCTATGTGGTGTTTTTAATACGCTTTAAGACACACCATGTGTAAATTCATAAGTCGACAGCTTTGCTGAGTATTTTATGTGCATTTATAGGCCTACATGTACATTTCAGTGTGTGTGTGTGTGTGTGTAATGCTATGCAAACTAAAATGCTGACATTATAATTCATGCGTGTGAAACTCTTGCCCTGCAGCTTCTCCTCATTATACAGTCAAACTTCATTAGCAAACGTCGTTTAGACGGACCAGCAGCTGCAAACACTCTGACATGACAAGCCTTTATATTCATTATATAAAATTCATTAATTAAAGGACATACAAAGGCTTAATTTTCCTCATAAAACATAAATTATAATTTTTGAAAGTTGTTCAAGCACGAAGTGCTGAAAACCTATTGTAATTGCTATTTTGAAAAAAAAAAAAAAAAACCCTAAAACGCATCGTGCAGCCCAAACCGTAAGGCCTAGAGACTTGAAACTCGGCCAGATGGTAGTACAAAAATCGAGGAGAGGTTCAGAAAGTATGATCCCGATTAGCCTATAGGTGGCGCTACAGCGATCAATTGCGCGTAACTGCTCATAACTCCTAAACCGTAAGGCGTAGACTCAAGTGTTTTATATCATTAGAAAGCTGGATGCCTGAAAAAAAAACGTATATCTCCGATTTAATTTCCGCCATATTGGATTTTCCGCAATTTTGAATTCTGTTAAAAAACTACTTTTGCAAACTAGTCCCTGTTTTTTTGCCCGATCGGAACCAAACCAGTGCAGAAATGTTCTCTGGAGTCTGACTATCAATAATTACTGAAAAAAAGTTGAAATTTCGATTTTCGGTCGCTAGGGGGCGAAAAATTAACGTAGTGGGAGGAGCCTATTTTACTAAAATGGCTATAACTCAAGAAGTAAATGAGATATCTTCACCAAACTTAACACACATGTGTATGAGGACAGTCTGGGGTCACAGTAAAAAAAAACGCGTCAATTTATCAATAGGTGGCGCTATAACATTAAAAAAACATAAAAAGGGGTGTGACCACCTGACCGTTAGTCCGATTGACTTGAAAATTGGTATGCAGTGTCTTGGTCCAAGGCCCCATGTATGTGTATGAGGACATTGGCGTATCTCAAAAAACATGGCCGCCATCGGCCAATGAAGTTTGAGCCCCTGTGAGACGAGGTTAACGGAGGCCAATCGGAACGAAACTCGATGGGCATGTTCGACTCATGGCCAAAGAGGTCTGTAAGAGTTTTGAAAGAAATCGGCCACTAGTTGGCGCTAACGAGTTTTATGGCTCTGTAATCACGTGGTGTTGCACACATCCCCAAAAAATGCATATCATTTGATAGATCTCCTCATGGTAAACAACTTTGCCTCTAGAACCATTGCTGTCAATCAAACCGTTCATTAAATATTCACGAATATGTTAAAAACCTACTTTTGCGAACTAGTCCCTGGTTTTTCGCCCGATCGGAACCAGACCAGTCTAGGACAATTCTCTGGACTCTCTAGATCAATAATTATCGAAAAAAAAGTTGAACTTTAACCTTTGGTTTACTATAACAGGATAATTTATAAAAAGGGGCGTGTCAAAACACACTCAAAAGCCTATAAATCATAATAAAAACTCAGAACTTCACAAAAATTGGTGAGCACATGTGACATAACATCATGAACAAGCATGCAAAGTTTTATGGAGATCGGACAATAGGTGGCGCTATAACTGTTGAAAAGCTTTAAAACCATGTATTTCCTATGGTAAATTGCCTGTATTGGCTGTAAATGGTCTTTTCCATGTATTATGTCAGTGTTTAAATGTATGCTAAATAAAACTTAATGTCTTTTGATGCTTTTGAGCTTAACTGCCTTAACTGCTTTAATAGCTTGAACACCGCTAAATGCTGCTTGCAGCTTTAATTCTTTATGATTTTGAAATGAAATATGACTCTGAGTGAGATTCTTTTAGCAGACACTTTTTAATGGGTTCATAATTTGGTCCGGATCTCAATAAAGGCATTAATTTAACAGTCAAAGCCACTCCTGGAGAGTTTGAGATGATCCAGGATCAGTCTCTGGCCAACATCACTCAATCCTCATTAGTCGGCGAGTGAAACCCCTCACTCATGAACGCAGGAGACGCTGCTCAGGCACGCTTGAACGATGTTTGGCTGGTTTCACAGCGGATCCTGATCGAGTCTGACGCTCTTCTCCAAACACACCAATGCTCTTTAACATGATTTATAAAACCTGATTAAAAGGTACAATATGTAAGAATTTTGTAATAAAATATCCAAAAATCACTTGCACAGTGTGATATATTTCCTGCAGTTGTGTGGTTACAATATCCCAAAAGTCTCCAAAGCTTTTTTATTTCAGAGAAATTCCGATTTTAAATAAGTGGCCGTCCCGGAAAAAAATGTCGCCTGTCAATGACGCAATATCCGCGCTATCCTCGGTTTCCGCTCGTACTGCCATAGCCATGACGTAACCATGGCGACTGACGTGGACAACTGCGTAGTGCGTAACGTTGAGCGCACGCAGTTCTTGTTTCTTTCAAGCTTAGACCATGGCAAGCAGACTTTGGGACAAACAAGGAGAACTAAAATAAGGATCAATATAAGCGTTGCGTTTTTGAGATGCCGAGAGCTAGCGTCCGCGACTAACTTGGACTTGACAGAGCTTCACGAGTCACGACTCGACAGCTTTATTAGACAGGTGAGCAAATGTACATAAAACAAATCAATGTTATATAACGTTAGCTCAACATGATGAAATGTTAGAATATGGTCAGTATGCTATTGTAATGTTGATCTAGCTCACTGCTGGTTTCGTATAGCAAACGAACTAACACATAGTATAACATTATAACTTTCAACACACATTTAAATGCCGTTTAGTGTGATAGTGTAACGTTAGAGCAAGTGAAGCAGCGCTGCGTTCCCTCACAAGTTTAATTCGTCTAATAAACTGACCTGTGTGAGGAATCCAGCACTCGCGGGTAGTTCGGTAGAATTAAATGTCCTTATTCCTTTATATCCGCGGGACTCGCGTGTGATATCTGTCTCTTTAGCAATCGCGACCTGCTTCATACCACTGTAATGTTAAAAAACGTGAATGTTTGCACTCATCCATAAACATTATTAGATCCATCAGTTTGACAGCAAGTCCCATCATTCAGCTCATCACTGCGTCATCAACCTACGCCTTTGTTATTGTCGGAAACTGCGCCCTCTTGTGGAGAAAAAACCCTACATAGTGCCTTTAAGTAAAAAAAACATAAAAATGTTATTTGATCTATTTATTTTTTTATTTCAGCTATAGCTGCCAGGCAAACATTTATCATTTTATTAGGTTAAAGTGATATACTAAAATAACTCAAACTAAAACTGAATTAATAGAATAATTAAAATTATATATATATATATATATATATATATATATATATTAATTTGATGTAGTAAAATATAGCCTATATTTCTTTTTAAATATTTATTTATTTATATAGTATATATATATTAAATTATTTAACCCCCATTTCAAATCAGGTTTATTGGCTATATGTACAGACTTTCAGCTGTTTGCAATGAACAAATCAAACAAAAGTAATGGAAATGGCTCAACACAACAAATGTTTCAAGTGTTTTCCCCAAATTGAACTGAAAATGCAACTTTTAATGACTTCTGGAGTCTCAAAATTATTCAACCCCTTCATGGCAAGCATCTTTAGCACTGAGTAGAACAGCCGTTTGCTGTTATGAGCTGCTGCAAACGAGATGTATAAGCAGACAGCAGCTTCTGGCAGCGTTTCTGAGGAATCTGAGCCCGTTCCTCATGAGCATTGGGTGGAATTTGAGGAATGCTTGGGATCATTGTCCTGTTGAAGGTCCAAGCTTCAGCTTCCTCAGTGACAGCATGGCGTTTTCTCCTAGGATCTCCCGATACTTCAGTGAATCCATCTCTCCTTCCTTGCGCTGCAGGTTCCAGAGGATATAAAGCAGCCGCAGAGCATCACTGATCCACCATGCTGAACTGTAGACAGAGTTCTCGTCAGCGTACGCTTCATTCTTCTTCCTCCAAACACACCGCTGATCCAGAGGGACAAAAATATCCAGTTTTGTTTCATCGCTCCACAGAACAGAATCCCAAAACTTGTCTTATTTATATGATTTTGAGCAAATTGGAGCTGACTTTTTCTTGTGCTGTTGGGTCAGTGGTGTAGTCTTGGAGTTCTGGCATGCGTTTAGTACAAGCCTTACTGAAACCTCTTGCTGCAGGTCTTCTGCAGTCACTCAAGGGTTTTTCTGATCCGTTGATAGCTTCCTTTTTCTGTCCCGTGCAGGTAATGTAACCACTGTTCCTTAAACTTTGAACTTGCAGACTATGCTTTCAACTGTGTCCCTTCGCTATCTTTTTAAATCCTGTTCCTTGTTTGTGAAGGGTGATGAAATCTTCTCTTACCTTTTTAGAGCATTCTTTCAAACGTGACCCTCAACAAACCTCGCCAGTTCAGATATTTCATGTGTTCTAGCTCAAGCACACCTGGTGCAACTAATGAAGCCCTTGATTAGAGAGACAACACTTGCAGATTTGTGCTGTTGTGAGGCGAAAGTAACTTCAGCTGGAAAATAACATTATAATACCAAACCAATCTCTGTTACCTTAAATTATGTTTATCTCTGTAAAGTTGCTTTGAAACAATCCACATTGTTAAAAGCGCTATATAAATGAGGATGACTTGAGGGATTCCGTTCAGGGGGTTGAACATTTTTGAAACTGCAGAAGTCATTAAAAGTAGCATTTTCAGTTTAATTTGGGGAAACCACTTGAAACATTTGTTGTGTTGAGCTATTTTAATTATGTAAAATGTGTGTGTGTGTGTGTGTGTGTGTGTGTGTGTGTGTGTGTGTAGGCTGGCAGCGGATGACGACAGGCTGGAGCGGATGCTAGCCGGATCCGGCTGTGAGGTTCACTGCTTCGACCCGAGTCTCAGGTCAGCTCATCTACAGGAGGAACACATGTGGCTCCACCGGCTCTCCGTCGACTGGAGGGACCCCAACCCTGACAGACTCCACACACACACACACAGCAGGAGGAAGATCAAGGACATACTCAACCGCTTCGGCCATAGACAGGTGACACACACACACACACTCTCTCTCTCTCACACACACACACACACACACACAGCAGGAGGAAGATCAAGGACATACTCAACAGCTTCAGCCATAGACAGGTGACACACACACACACACACACTCTCTCTCTCTCACACACACACACACACACACAGCAGGAGGAAGATCAAGGACATACTCAACAGCTTCAGCCAGACAGGTGACACACTCTCACTCTCTCTCTCTCTCTCTCTCTCTCTCTCTCTCTCTCTCTCTCTCACACACACACACACACACAGTAGGAGGAAGATCAAGGACATACTCAACAGTTTCGGCCATAGACAGGTGACACACACACACACACTCTCTCTCTCTCTCACACACAGGAGGAGGAAGATCAAGGACATACTCAACAGCTTCGGCCACAGACAGGTGACACACACACACACACACTAACCCAACCCCTAAACCTACCCATCACACACACAATTTCTCACACACACTTACACTCTATCTCTCTCACACACACACACACACTCACTCTCTCTCTCTCTCTCTCTCTCACACACACACTCTCACTCTCACACACACACACACTCTCTCTCTCTCACACACACACTTTCTCTCTCACAATCACTCTCCCTCTCACACTCACTCTCCCTCTCACACTCATTCACAGGCAATAATGTGTGTATTTCTGTCAGGTGGTATAACGCTTAAACCCTTTAATCGCAGCTCTAAAGACACTATCATGAATTATGAAGGTTATTGATTGTGTGTGTGTGTGTGTGTGTGTGAGACGCATAACTTCCTGCAAACACACCTGAAGCTTCACGTTTGCTTTCAGGGAGAATCAGTGTGAGAAACGAGCGTGTGTGTGACGTGGCGGATCTGCCTGAGAAACAGAAATATACAGAGAGAACGCATAAAGGAGGAAGCTAATGAATAAAATATGTGCTTGTAATTATGGCAGAGGATATTATAGATGTATGACTCCTGCATATGGATGTACTGAAGGAGCCAAAGAAGCGTTTGAGGTGCAGAATCTCATCAAAACTGACTAGTGAGTTTCTTAACACGATCCGATTCAGTGCATGTTATTAAAAAACGGTCGTCATAGTCTTTACTCAAAATATAATAACTTACTCCATCTCTGAAAAAACCTAAACAAAAGTATCAAACCCTAAAAATGATAAATATTACAGTTGGTCGTTGTTTTGGGAATCTGCACACACACACTCTCTCTCTCTATAGCTTATAAAGGATAAAATGCAAAATGCATCACATTTAACATTCATGCCTTTGATTTGCATATAAAATTTCTTTCCAGAACATAAACCTAACAAACTTAATGTGATGCATATTTGTCAGTGAAACATAAAACAAACCCCAAAAAAAAATGCCATAGTTTATTATTACCAATATGCATCTATTTGATTTGATTTAAATGCAAATTGCATTGATGTATGGCTGAGACTATGAAATGTAGGCCTAAATAATTGTTTTGAAGTTAAACAGATGAGGATGAAAGAGCCTGAAATTTATAAATTTATAAACTTGCAATTTTGTATTTTGCGCTTAAACATGATTATCTGGCAGTGGAGCGGAAAGATGGAGTGAATAAATGACGAGTCAGCGTACAGTAGATGACCCTGATGATTGATCGCCGATGTTCACTTTTACCACATTAACTACAAGAAGAGATTATAGAGCAGAAGACGCTGATGTTTGATCTGATCTAAGAGTTACAAACACATCCGTCATCAAACGGATCTCCACAAACACATGGAAAAACATCTACTGTAACTTTACTGTAATTCATCTACTGTACGCTGACTTCATCATTTATTCACTTGAGCTCAAAAAGCAAATCATGTTTGTGGCTTTGCTTCAATGTTAATATTTAAACTACTTCTGTCAAATCGATTAATCACATCTAACATAAAAGTTTGAAAATATGTGTGTATGTATATATGTTAGATGCGATTAATCTCGATTAATCGATTTGACAGCTGTAGTTTAAACTAAATGTCTTCATAGTTTAAAGACAGATAATATTAATTACATTTAATTTCTAATCTGATCTAATCTAAATTAAAAAAAAAAACCATCCTGAAGTTTAATACAGAGATGAGACTCGTTGTGGGTCAGACCGCAGAGGAGAGGCTATACAGCGAGTGTGTGACGGGCTGCTGGTTTCGTCTCTCATGGGTGTGTGTTCAGTAATCCGGGTCAGTCTCTGCACTGCTCACCTTCAGCAGCCTGTCCTCAATAAAGTGTCCTACTTCTCCTCGTCCTGCTTAAAGAGACAGAGCCAGGGTTCGAAGTTAACACGCGCCAAATGCGGGTAAAAATCAACTGTGGCGGGTCAAATCACGAGCCGATTGACCGTTCGCAAAGCCCCGCCCCCTTTAGTTCCGACAAGCCACGCCCCTCTCACGCCACATGTTCTCACGCATTGAACAATACACCGCGGAGCAGAGGACACTGACAACACACTGAGACGGGACAGACCAGCTTACTTTTGATATGAAACAAAGTATCAACTTTAAAATTTGGTCATTTTTTAAAGAAATTGAAACAATAAATAGCGTTTTGTGTCTCTTTAATGTGTCTGACAGATCGCTCAGTTAAAGCCGCTCGTGAACCGATCATCTCTTCCTTCTAGTTCATTTATAGCATCAAATAAACATGAACGAACATCAGAAGGATTGTTGTTTTAACCGCGGAAAGACGTCAGTACACGTTTCTCAAGTTCAAATCCTCCAATGTTGATCTACTAACTCTCCTGACTGCTCTGTCGGACAAAAATGGCGGATTCGGCGGATGATGATTGGTCAGATCGCCTGTCAATCAAACTCCCTGCGAACGGTCAATTTGGCGTGTTATTATGTCAGAGACAATTTATATAGAGACATGCCACTTCCTCAATCCTCAATCCAACTATATAGGGCAGTGGTTCCCAACCTTTTTTTGTCTGAGACCTCCTTTTTCCCGAGAAAATATTTTAGGGCCCCCCTTCACATTTAATGATATTATCGCTCTCGTAAGCTTGCAGCAAGGATGACAAAATATGTTGTTTTTAAACAAACGGTATGTTTATGCACAAATAATAGCCTATAATATTGAAAATACAATAACAAAACCATCAGTAGGACCTTTGCAATTTAAAAACGTAAGCCTAGGAGAAGCCTATAAATTGGCCCTATTTGAAATGCAAAAACAAAAATATTCACACTGGTGTGTAGGTAAAAAAAAGGAAGAATAGGCCTATAGGCTATTGCTAAATGACTGTTGTCTGGGGCCTCAATACTTGCATGTTGTTTGTGAGGCTTTATCAATGTGAGGCTTTATTTTTTATGCTTTTGGCGCTATAGCGAGCGATAATAAACTTGCGTTTATAAACAGAATAATGCGTCTTTCGGAAGAACATTGTAGCCGGAACTACTTCTCTCTGTGTACGTCTATGACGAGTCACGCGGGTACTGATACTCCGCAGCGGCAGCGATCCGAACCCGTGTAAAATAGTCCCAATGTAAACACTTATTATAGGTGTACCATAGTGGTTCAGGATAAGACAAAAACACGGATTGGAAAATGGATTCGTGATGAACTCGCTCATTATATACATTTTGTAAATTTTGAACAGAAAAAAGTTAAGGACTTTTATTTAATGCTCATTGCTCAAAACATTTCAAAATATGACGCGACCCCCCACAGAGCTCGCTGAGGCCCCCTTGTGGGCCGCGACCCTCCTGTTGGGAACCGATGATATAGGGAAAACCCGTAACGCCAAAGATGGCGTTGTATGCACATGCCCCGCCCCTCCCGCTGGAAAGCCAATCGTCTGCTTTTAACAGTCAAGGCGGGAAACATGTAAGCCTATCGTCTGGTTCCACTGACGCATGTGCACAGTTGAGGTTTGCGACAGCAGAGACGAGAACCCTTGCGCATGCGTAGTAAACGTATAACCTGTGGGGAAAAAGGCGTTTTAAACCTTATTTTGGGGCAAAGTCATCAAACTTTTTCAGCGATTTTTATCATATTTTATTGCTGTTTCTATACAAGCAGTTTTTATGTCCCGGTGACCAATGAAAGTGCAGTTCTGAGTCTCTGCCCATTCATTTAGATAGGAGCCTGGTCTTGTTAGTCCGGAATAGCTGCCCGGAGGCGTTGCCAAGATGGCGGCCGAGTGGCATGACTTCCCTAGAAGGACTTTGATTATGTTTACTCACTTTGCTGGAGAAGTTCGTTTAAACCAAATCTGTGAAAATTTAGCGCAAATACTGATCATCATGATTTATTAAATACAGGGTATTGCACAGAATCTGTGACACTAGATTTATTTTACATCTTGTGAAAAGGGCATAATGTGTCACCTTTGCTGCCGTCAGGTGGATGTCCTGAAGCTGGACCTGGAAAGCGCGGAGTGGAAGGTCCTGGAGAACCTGGTTCTGGAGCGGGTTCTGGACTCGCTGGGTCTGTTGCTGCTGGAGCTGCACCTGCACTGGCCCGGGTTCGAGGTGGGCGGAGACGAGCCCTCGGTGATCCGCTATTGGTTCAGTCTCCTCAGGGAACTGGAGCGCGCTCATTACCGCCTCTATCACAGTTACAGCGACCCGAACAAACCTCGTCTGATCCTGCACAGAAACATCCAGAACGCCAGCAGCTCCTTCGTCCTGGGATGGGTCAACACTCGCTTCGTCCCGCAGGGATGAGCGACGACTATTCAGGAGAAACACTTCAGAATGCAAAACTCAGTGGCCGATTAAATCAAGCTGAAACCTTCTGGTCTCTCACTTAATCCGACACTGAGTGAGTTAAACTGCAGTTCCTCCACTGGCCACTAGAGGCCGGCTGCAGGAGAGACTCACTCCCATAGACCCGCATGTTAAAATGCCCAACTTTACAGCAGAATAAAACATGTTTACAGTCTGGTGCTAAAAGTGGTTTTGGTCTATATCGCTAATGTTGTCCTTCATGACGACTGTGAGCGGGGTGAATATTTTTATAACTCATCCGTTTAAATGATATTAAGCCTTAAAGTTGTGCATTATTAAGGGCGTGGCCACTTGAGTGACAGGTGGATTGCCGCTGATGTCACTGCTAGCGTTTGTCTGCTGTGTGTTAGCGTCACATGACCTCAGCTAATCCGCCTCGCTGCATGTTCGTTTATCTGGGAGTGACGCGGCCAAGATGGCGACGGCCGGCTCCGCCCACTTTGGGCTTCGAAAGCGCTCTTCAGAAACACTACGGGTGACGTCACACACACTACGCACATTTATTTAGTCTATGGATTGAGGATATGAATACCAGACACAATTAAAGATGTAAAACTCCCAGTAAACTCATTGTTTGCTTTCAATTTTACTATTCTGACAAGAAACAATCATAACAATAGGGGAAAAGCGAAAAAAAAAAAAAGTTAAATCAATCATAATTTAGTGGCACTCAAATGAAGCAAAAGAGGAAAAACACAACGTATGAAACGGTACTATGGTAATACTACTGTTACACTACATATAATATGTCAGTATATCAACATGTTATAGTACATATGTATTATGTCATTACCACGGTACAGTGATGATTTGTAAAGGGTAATGTAGCATAAAATTATATAATATATATGTACAATGTTACAAAAATCTTTCTATTTCAGATAAATGCTGTTCTTTTGAACTTTCTATTCATCAAATAATCCCCCCATAAAACATTTAAATTACACTTTACTGTATATTCACATAGAAAATAGCTGATTTGCATAATAATATTTCACAATTTTTACTGTATTTTTTTAACAAATAAATGCAGCCCTTCTGAGCAGAAGAGACTTCTTTTAAAAACATTTAAAAAAATTACCGATCCCAAACTTTTGAATGGCAGTGTATAATAAAAATACATTTATTTTAATCACAATCAGCAGTGAATATATAAATATCAGCCTGTACGTTTTTCTGTTTGGCTAACGAGTCGGACTGTTATTTTGACAGCGCACTGCTGACTTTAATAGTTTTTTTATGATTTTATAATTTATGTATGATTTTATAATATAATTTTTATGATTTTAATAAATTGTGTATATATACGCATAATTGAATTAAAATAAACATGTAAATGTGTATCTAATATCTTTTTTGTATTACAAATGATTATATCCTCTTTTTTTTACTGCAAAATTGATTGTCCCATTTTGATCAAACATTGATACACCACACAAGTATATCCCATGATGCAAAGTGCTTAAGACACTGGACTCAATACTCTACTAAAACACAAATACGGAGTAAAAATGTACAGTAGTACAGTATATTATAATAATAAAAATAATTGGAGACAGTGATCTACTTATGTATACAATGCTTTTGGAGAAATGCAGCACAGAAATCATTAATAGCATCAATTCTTTTCAGTATGAAATAACATGAATGCTATATTTTGTCAGCATGATAAAAACAGGTTGAATTTATGAACATCGGGACACTTCTTCCAGTCATTTTAATGTGAGAAAGTGACTGACTTCAGCTGAATACACTCAACATTGTGTACAAATACCAGGCGTATGAATATATTTATAAATGTCACATTCCTTGAGAGTTGGAGGAGTAAATTCCAGGCAGTGCATTCTGGGATTGCCTTAGCATCATTTTGATTCAAGAGTTTATTCTGAAAAAGGTCTGAATAAACTAAGAAACACCTTTTTTTCATCTGTTATACTGGACATGATTCTGATTGATCGTTTAATCTGCGTATCTAGAAACCATAATACTGGCTTAATCAGGTTATGGCAATTGATACATAAAGCAAATTCCATATTTTTTATATTTTGTGAGGTTGTGCACTTGTGATATTTGCTTCTGTAGAGACACCATGTGCGATTTCCCATTAAAATAGGAAATAAAATACATGTTTAACAGCAAAATTACCAGGGAAGGACTAAATTACCCATAATGCCAAAGAGAATGTTCTGATGTTCAAGTGATTTAAAAAATGAAAAACTTTACATGTATAATAAAAGCGGCAGTAGGTGGCAGCGAGTCGCTGGTAATGAGTGAGTCATTTAGATTCAACCGATTCATTCAAACGGCTGATTCACTCATGAACAAAGCATTTGACCGAATGAATGATTCAATGACTCACTCATTAAGACAATCGAATCGTTCACTCAGTAATGTAGTTCAAACAGTCCTGCGTCTTTGTTTGGAACTATTCAGTTGGCGAAATAGAGCAAAAACCAGCAAAATGGTCTCTAAAATGCGAGTCACTTAATATTAACTTCTCTTGTTTATTGAAAATCAATATCACATTTGTAATCGTGCTGATATTTGGAGGAAAAACAGCTCTCTGTGTGATATTGATCAAATATATGATTAAGTATCCATGTAAACATTAAACATAGTCGGTTATGTATTAAATGAATGTAAACAGTGGAAGAATAAAACACTTGTGTAACAGTATATTGGATCAGTACGTTCACTCTTAAAGTGACAGCGTCCTAATAATCCTGATGTTAATCAAAAAACGAAAGACGAAAAAATCGTTCACTACTAATAACTTTCGTAGCTTTACAGATTAATGCTAATTTAATTTATACAGTGAAGAATCTCTTACATTTGATTGATTTATGTCTGTACCTGATAAGCATTGTTTATTTCATATATAAAGATATTCATATCTTTGTTCTGTTGTGTTTCTCTTGAACGTTAAATTAATCCAATAGGAATTATTTGACAATGCAGCAATAAATGCATGTGTTTTTTAACCTTGCTAATTTAAAACATGATCAAAACACTAATCTATTTTGACGTTTGACTCCGAGAGAGGACGCTAAAACAAGGGTTGTCATATTAAATGATAGAAATACAAAAAATATTGAATATTGAGGGCATTATAAACGCATTTTAATAGATCATTAAAACAACAATCGTGATATTATAGTAGACGATAAATATCTCACACCCCAAATGCAACAATACTTCCAGAAACCAAAACACACACAGAAGAAAATAAACGAGAGACATTTATTATCTTCAAAAAAAGAGAATGCGACACACGGTTTCATTCATAAAAAAAAATTTAAAAAAAGCATGAGCTGAAAGTCTGTGGCGTGTGTGTTTAGGGACTGGATACCAGCCCGATAACACCCGCATGAGCAGCTCGCAAGGAAGTGTGTGTGTGTGTGTGTGTGTGTGTGTGGTTCCTCAGTCCCAGAGTTTGATCAGCCCGTCCCAGCCACAGGTGATGACCTTGGACGTCTCGTGAGGGTGCCAGAGCGCGCTGATACACACCTTATCGTGCGCCTTGATCCGATGGTACAGCTTCGTCGTCTTCCAGTCCCAGATGTTCAGCTTCCCGTCCGCATCACCGGACACCACATAACTGTAGAGAGAACACGAGAACCGGTCAGAGACACGATCAACATCATACAAAATATACCTCCAGATTCATCCATTCGCTCTGAAACGGCTGGTTGAGTCATCATAGCCAGACAAAAATGTGTTTATTGTGTAAAATGTGTAAATACAATCTAGTTTAAATCATCAAGGCATATTTTCCACAATGATTTTCACTAAAAAGAACAAGAATGATATTGAAGCGTTATCATTTATATCATCAATTCAATCGCAATGTGGCTAAAGTTATAAACTGGCTGTTTATATATAATAAAAAAACAAAACTTTTGTTACAGTGAAATAGTGCAACAGTAATATTTCTTAATTTGTTTTAAATAAAAAATATTTGTATTTAATAATAACAATAAAATCATAATTATTCATTTTAATTTTACAGCCATACTGTAAATTAATTATTAATATTTTTTTCTTAGATACCTTAAAGTGAAATAGTACAAAACTAATATTTCTTAGTTTTAAATAAATATTTGTATTTTGTAGTAATTATAATAAAACTACAATTATTAATTGTCATTTTACAGACGTAACGTAATTTAAATTTATTATATGATTTTACTGAAATACTTTTATTTTAAAGTGAAATAGTACAAAAGTAATATT